>VZRF01011307.1:635285-752899 GCA_013396875.1 Vireo altiloquus | reverse complement strand
GGGGGGGGGGGGGCGTAGAAAAAGAATAAAAATAAAGCAAAATCCTCTCAGAAAAACTCAGACCATTACAGGGAGTCTAGCCAGAGTCAGAAGGCAGGGAGAGATTATGTAGAAATGAATGTAGGGAAAAATGAGTCTCCCAGCTCATCTTCTCCAGTTAGAAACTTTCAGCAAGAACCTCTTGCCAGCCCACCACTTCATGTAAAACAGCACATTTCCAAACCTCTTTCACAAAGCACTTGGAAATATTGAGGACCTTATACATCCTCCAACAAAAATACAGACTTTTTCTGGGAAAAGCATTAATTCATTGATCCTGCAATTCTTACCTGGAAAACTTGTACTCCATGAACTGAAGATGGGGCTGCAGCCCTGATACCCAGCACTCTGTCCCTTGGCTGGAGGCATTTTCCTTGGCTCACCAGCCATCTGGGAGGTCTGCTGCCTTGTGATGGGAGAGCCCTGCTAACCAGCCACATCCCAGATTCCCTGAGCTCTCTGTGACAGAGCTCAAAGCAAGCCAGCACAAAGTTCTGAAAATGCTGACTTTAAACCAATCAAACTGCAGGTGACAGGAAACACACTGGGAGGAGGCTCAGGCCAGGCAAAAATCTCATCTGAGACTCTTCCCTCTCTTCTCACCCTTGGTCTTGAGTACTCCATCTCGGCAACCCTTATCTCTCGCTTTGCAACACGGACGCCCCATCTCCATTGCCTTCTCTACCACAACACTTTTAGTACCCCAAATTACCCACTGCAAACACCCTATATCCACCAGCTCATACCACTGATCCCCAAATTCCTACCGTTCTTCTTCCTGTACTCTCTGCCATGTCCTTTCCTTTTCCACACCCTCTCCTTCTCACCACACCACTTCCACTGCTGATCAACACCCCAAATCACAGACACCCCAAGCCTACTGAACACATTTCCAAAGTTCTTCTCTGCTGCAGATTTTCAGTACTTTCAGCTTGTGGCAGCTGGTTCAAGATAACCCACTGCTGGCCAACCACCCCACCCTCTGTGCTGGTCAGGGGGGCACTGTCAATGCATGACAGGATGTCAGGTCTGTGCCTAGGGCACAGGAGGGTGTTGAGGTGAAAGAAAAATACATTCAATACAACAGGCACAAAACACTACACTATGGACTGCATGTTGCAGGGTCTGTGCTCCACTTGGAGCTTCCAGACTGCTGTTCAAGGAAATTGCCATCAATGTCAGCCTCACCACCACTATTAGACATCTCATCCATGTCCAGGCCCAGCTTGAACCCATTTAACTTGTAACGGATAATGAGATAACAGCATGACATGCAGCAGCTGAAGATTATTTAAACACCCATCTGGTACCTGTTATGCAGCATACGTCCTATTGTTGTATAGGAAATATATGCCACCTCCCTCCCACATGGAAAGGAGATCTATAGATGTGTCTCATGCTACCCCTTCTTTTTGCACAGACAAAGCAATTCTCCTTCTCCGTGCTGTTTCTAGCATATTGCTTTGCATTTCCCATCTGTGTTTTGGGAGATGTGGTCCCTTCCAGGCTGGTGAGACCTTGTGAAAACACAAAACAGCACAACGAAAAATTTGCTCAGGACATCTCATCCCCTTCACACATCAGTCAGAAATGACTCTGCCATGAAACTGGCACCCTTTGCAAGCGTGGCACTACCCTTTATCCCAGAGAGATTCAGGGGTGACAGTCCATACCTGTGTTGGACCACGCTGATTCTACAGGGGAATGGTGAAATACCTGCTGAAGCCTGAGAGGCCAGCAAGGCAACTTGCTCACACTTTAGTTCAGATGGATAGATGAGAATCTGCAGATCCCAGCTAAACGGCCTCACCTCTTTATCCAAACTCTTCACCTTCCTTTGTAGGATGACTTTGGCTGTTTTGCTGAAATGACCCTCATGGCTCTGGCTCTCTGTGATCCCTCAGCAGCAATGGGCCGGGTTGTTGTGTATGCCAAGAAATCCCAAGTTGTCAGCTCTGTAGATGGGAGTCCACATTCCTCTGTTTTTCTCAATCATGACCCAGTTCTCTGCAAAAACTGTTTTCCCATGTAAATCGTGGACCAAACCCTGTGTCTGACGCCCCATCTAGTGTTCAGCACGGACAGATGCAGAGAAGCACGGCGTTGGTGCAGAGTAGAGAGGTGACTGGAGAATTCCCAGCATTTTCAGTGGTATTAAACCGCCTTTATAAAACTTACTTATCTCCAAGAGAGCTCTGAGAGAGTGCAGGCGACATGGAATCCTGCATATCCCACTGCCAGTTCCATCCTCTGGACTGTCTGCAGCCTCTGCGTGTCCAAGTGGAAACGGCAGCTGGAAAGCCCTGGAAACGCATCTCCTTCAGTGATTGGCAGCCCA
The DNA here is from genome assembly GCA_013396875.1 of Vireo altiloquus. Lineage (NCBI taxonomy): Eukaryota > Metazoa > Chordata > Aves > Passeriformes > Vireonidae > Vireo > Vireo altiloquus. The sequence continues at coordinate 750,522 of VZRF01011307.1, read as the reverse complement.
CCCTTGGAGGACACCGGGGCAAGCCCAGGAGTGAAATCCATTCCAGCCTTGGAATGAGGAGCCAAGAGTCTAAGCTGTGCTCACCTCAAGGCTCGATGGCAGCTGACAGCCGGGATTCTCCCAAAACAGGGAACAACGGCACTTCCCGGCTGCTCGGCAGTCGGCAGCACTGGGCGCTCTTCACACAGTCATCACATCTTGAGCAGGTATTTTGAATACTAAATAACTCAGTGTTTTTCGAAATATTATTTTTTTAAAATAAAATGGGAATTGCTGAAAAGTGCGTTTCACAGGTTGGTGGGGTTTTTTTTCATTTAAAAAAAAAGTGTCTGCTGAGAAAACAAATCCTTTTTCGGTGTCTGTCCTTTGCAAATACGCTTTTTGGGTGGTGGTGAGATAGTGAAGTTGTCAGGACAAAAAAAATCTGCTCTGAGAACTTGGTTTTAATGCAGCAGCTTTCTGACACGTTCAGTGCTGCGAACTGCAGAGCCCCAGGCACTGCCACGGAAACCCTCGGGTTATGTGCACAACCACTCGCAATTAAGCCCAAAACAAACATCTCTGTGTTCTCCGTTAATCGCCAGCCCAATTAGCACCTTGGTTAAGATGTAGAGAGGTTCCAGTTCTCTTCTCGTCAGAGCTGGGCTTGTTCTAGTGAAACTCTCACTCTGCCTATGCAATGCTCTGTTCACAACACTTTCGTTTCTCCTGGAGCAGCGTGATAAGTCTGTTAACTCATTAACACCTCCAGCTTACAGGAGACTTGGCTTCCAGCCCCTTCAGCAGCCCCAGGCTCCACACTCCAGGAAGTTTTTCTGCAGTTTCTGTTTTGGTTTCTTTTCCTGCTGAGCCAGGCTGGCGCTCAGCTCTCACCATGAAGCTCCTAAAGGCTGCTGTAATCTTTGTTCTTGTGCCCACTCTGACGCCGGCTTTCGACCCTCTCAGCACTTCAGTCGTTGTAGGAAGTGCTGCCATAGCTTGGCATCTCTTCTCCTCCGAGTCCTGGTTCAAGTGCCGCTTCCAGGAGTGCTGCAAAAAGAATGTCACTCTGAACTTTAGAGGTAAGGCTGTGGCAAGGGCACATGGGGACGAGCTGGTGTTCCTTTCTGCGGTGGTGAGACCTTCCTTTGGTGGGATTGTGGAAAATAAGGGTTACGACCCACGGTGGCTCTACAAGGCAGAGGCTGCACTGACCTTATATTCCTTATCCCACAAAAAGTTGCGTACCCTGCTTCTCCAGTACTAGAGCATTTTCTTTGCTGGTTTCTTGGTTTATATGGGCAGAAATGAGCGGCTGTACTGGTTTATGGCACCATCAGGGCAACAAATGCCATTGATAGACCACATCAGTGTGTATAAATTTCTAAAGCAGGGGTGCCAAGAGGGTGGATCAGGCTCTTCTCAACAGTCAACGAGTCAACAGGCAGGGAATACAGCTTGGGAAAATTACTGAAACTTCACATTTTGATAAACTAACTCCGATACTCCTCAATGAAAAAAGCCTGAGAGAGAAAGAAATATTGTTAGGTTGAGCATCTGGAGTGTAGAAATTATGGTCCACAAGGAAATTTTGTAGAAACCATTTCGTCGGAGACTAGCAAAGACTCAGTTCCTGCGTTGTAAAATCCCTACCAGAGGAACAAGATACTAAAAAGGCTAAAATTATGGACTAATTAGCATGAGAAGATAGCAATCAATAACCAGTAGAGGGTAGAAGAGCAATTAATGAACGAAAATTATGTAATTTAGAACAGATGAGCAATAATTTCTTTGCTTGTTAGAAAGGTATAAATAAGTGAAAAGATTTTGTGTCTGTGTGAAGGCTGCAATTTGGTCGGCCTGGCCAGAATAAAGTAACGCCTTCCTCGCTAACACTAGAAAGCCGATGTTGGAGGGTTTAATTTACCCCGCGGATTTGGTAAACAGATGATGCGCTGCGGTCCCTTCCATCCTTCCCATCCCGGGGATCTCTGCCCTGCCCGTCCCGCTGCCCGGCACAAAGATGGCGGCGGCGGCTGCCCCGCACGGGGTGGGCTCGCGCGGCCGCGCAGGCGCAATGGGCGCGGAGCGAGAGCGCGGGGCCGCCATGGCGCGCTCGGTGCCGCTGCTGTGGGTGCTGCTGCCGGGGCTGGCGGCGCTGGAGCCGCTCAGCGTGGGCCTGGCCATCGGCGTGGCCTCGGCGCTCACCGGCTACCTCTCCCACCCCAGGTTCTACTGCAGCTACGTGGAGTGCTGCCCCCGCGCCGGGCAGCGCCTCAACGCCACCGGTACGGCGGGGGCGGGGGGCGGCCGGGCTGCCCCCGAGCTCGGCCGGTCACAGGGCAGCGCGCCCCGGGGCGTGCGCGGTGACCGGCGGTGCTGAGCTGTCCCTCTCCCCGCAGCGCTGAAGGCGCAGCTGGACAACAGGCTCTTCGGGCAGCACCTGGCCAAGGACGTGGTGCTGAAGGCCGTGCTGGGCTTCAGCAACAACCCCAGCCCCAAGAAGCCGCTGATGCTGTCGCTGCACGGCTGGGCCGGCACCGGCAAGAACTTCCTCAGCCAGATCCTGGCGGAGCAGGTCCACCCTGCTGGCCTGCGCAGCAAGTTCGTCCATCTCTTCCTGGCCACCCTGCACTTCCCCCACCAGGACCAGGTCAAGCTCTACAAGGTGAGGAGGGGCACGAGGTGACCCGGTTACCCCCAGTCGGTCCCCCAGCAGGGAGGTTGTCCTGCACATCTCCCCCAGGTTCCTACTGGGATGAGCTCAGTTGATCAGAGCTTGATGCTGATAATGCCAAGGTTGTGAGTTCCATCCCTTTATGGGCCATTCACTTAAAAGTTGGACCTTGTGGGTCCCTTCCAACTCAGAATATTCTGATTAATATTGCTGACAGCTGGAGGTGCGTAGCTGAGTATTCCAAAGTTGATGTTTAGGAGAGACGGAAGGGGAAGCTGATGCATGAAGTAGAAGGCACCAAATAGCCGGAGAAATCAAATCCGAGACAGTTTCCATTTCCTAGCGCTGACCTCTCTCTGATGCCATCTGCTGATTCCCGTGCTCGCTGCAAGGAGAGTTTGCCGTTCCGGCTGCATTATCCTGACAGTACGGGATGGAAGGAGCCTTCTCCATAGCCCCCGCGAGGCTACGTTTTACATTTATGGCTGAAACAGTGTTGCTGATATTGAGAACACGGTGGTGTTTTGGCTGTAACACAACAGTGCCTGTACAGCTTCAAAGCTTGCTGGTTTTTCCCACTCATATCGAGCAGGCTGGGGGGGAGGCGGGGGCAAGAGATCGGGAGGGGACACAGCCTGGACAGCTGACCCCCACTGGCAAAAAGGATGTTCCATACCACATGCTGTCAAGCTCAGCCATAGAAACGGGGGATGAAGAAGAAAGAAGTGGGGGGAGCATTGGTTTGCAAGGTGGTTGTTGCTCTAGCTCTGGCTGGACATTGGTCTGCATGTGTTAGGTGATTCCCTTTGCTTGTTTTTTTCCTCTTTCATTCACCAGCCAGTGAGTGTGGAATACCCAGAATCTGTCACATACAAGAATCTTGCAGTACATCCAGTAAAGACCTTGTTTTTCAGTGGCTTTCAACCTCTTGTTCCAGGAACAGCTGCAGAGCTGGATTCGAGGCAATGTCAGTGCCTGTCCCTCCTCTGTCTTCATTTTTGATGAGATGGACAAAATGCATCCAGGTGTCATTGATGCCATCAAGCCCTTCTTAGACTATTATGAGGAGGTTGATGGGGTGTCCTACAGGAAAGCCATCTTCATCTTCCTCAGGTCTGTGGCACCAATTCCTGTCATTTGGAGATACTGAATGTTTATTTACTATTATAATGATGTTTCTTGGGGACCTCATTCAAAGAACAGCAAAAAAACCCCCAATGCTCTGGAGGGAAAATTCTCTGTGCAAAGATAGTGGGGAGGACTCTGAGCTTGTGCCTGTGGCTGTAGTGGAGTAGGTCTGATGCTGTGCATGGCCACTGCAGCCTGCTGAGCTCATGAATCTGGCCCAGAGCACAGGACATGAGAGTTCACATTTTGGAATGGGTGCACTAAGTACTGGACCTTGCTGGCATGGAGTTAATTATCCTCAGAGCAGCTGGTTTGGTGCTGTTTCGGATTTGTGGCCATGGGAGTGTTGATAACACACCAATGTTTTGCCTGTTTCTGGATGATGCTTACAAAGCCTCAAGGTTTTTTCCCTCAGTAGGCTGGGGTGGATGGGAGGAGACACAGCTAGGACAGCTGACCTGAACTGCCCAGGAGGATATTTAATACCATGGCATGTCATGCTCAGCATTAAAAACAGGGGTGGAGAAAAAAGTGGGATTTTTGCTTTAAGGTGCCCAGCATTCTCCCAGGTATTGGTCTGACTGTGGGGGTGGTGAGTGTTTTCCTTAGTCCTCCTTGGGTTTTTTCTTCTATTAAACAATCGTTATCTTGACCCACAAGTTTTCAGACTTTTGCTTTTCCTATTTTTTCCTTCCATCCCACTGAAGCAGAAGGAAGTAAGCAAGTGGCTGTGTAGGTGCTTGGCTCCTGGCTGGGGGCAACCCACCACACAATGATGGCTACTTAAAGAACTGGAGAATTTCCCTAAATTTTGGCTTACAGATTCTTTTTGATGACTTGTTTGATATCAAGGAGATTAGTAATATGTGTAGTAATGTATGTAGTAATATGGCTGCCAAAGAAATTCTGGTTCAGTTGTGTCTGTATTTCACCACTGTACATTTTTCTTTTATGATCAGCAATGCAGGTGGTGATTTAATTAACAAAGCAGCTCTTGACTTCTGGACAAGTGGAAAGCGTCGGGAAGATATTCAGCTGAAAGATCTGGAGCCCTTGCTCTCTGTAGGAGTTTTCAACAACAAGAATAGTAAGTCACTTTGCCCCAAAAATGGGAAATTCATTCCTCAGTGGCTGAGACAAACTGCTTTGTGAATTCAGCCTGGCCTATGGATCCTGTCATATGCAGGATCAAGTTTAGAGAAACTCCTTCCTATGATTTTTTTTTTTCCCCAATTTATCCAGGTGGGCTGTGGCACAGCAGCATCATTGACAGGAACCTTATTGACTACTTTGTCCCTTTCCTGCCCCTGGAGCAAAAGCATGTGAAGATGTGTGTCAGGGCTGAAATGACAGCCCGTGGCTATGCTGTGGATGAGAAGATTGTTCAGGCAGTGGCTGATGAGATGACCTACTTCCCCAAGGAGCAGAAGATCTACTCTGATAAAGGCTGCAAGACTGTACAGGCCAAGTTGGATATTCACGAAGACCTTGTGATGAGAGATACGAAAACCAAGAGTTGATTTCCCCTTTGACTCTCCAAAGCACTTTCAGAGCTTTTGGAAATCTGTGTATTTGCACTTACACTTTTTTACTGTTGCAGGGAGTATGGTGAAAATACCAGTGAACTGTATGGCCTTGGTAGCGTTTTTGTGCTTGGTTTTGTTTTGGTTTTTTTTTAAATTAACTTAACATAGAATTGGGAACTTAGAGATCATCTAGTGCCACCCTCTGCCATGGGCAAGGACAGTTTCCAGTGAATCAGGTCACTCATAGTCCCATCCAGCCTGGTGTTGAAGCACTGTTCATCTCTGAACTGGCTGGTATCTAAATGTTGCCCCCTTTAGTTTTCTTTTAATCTATAAAGAATTTCTAGTGTGACACGTAGCACTGCATACAGCCTCTCCTGGTTTATTCTTCCAAGTGCTGGGATTATCAAGTATTTAATTCCTCTTTCCACATAAACTAGACTGGAGCAAAGGAAAACAGAAATTTTTCAGTCATACTGCCTTCCATGTACACAGTCCTGTTCACATTCATAGTGAAATGGAGGGATGCCTGCTGTGTTCTGAACTGTGATCATGTCTGCAGGGGTGAACTCCTTGGTGCACTGCAGTAAGAAGATGATATGGTAGAAATCTTCCTGTGCTTCACCTGGGGCATCCTCCTACATCTTCTGGTACAGTAATATGGAAAGTCATCATGAGCTTCTAGAAATTGGTTACTAAATAATAAAGAGAGGGCAGGGGAAGAGAAAGTAAGATTGTCCCATGTTTCTCTGGGGAAAAAGAAATTGTTAAAGAAACTTTATATTCTTTAAGGGCCTAAGTAAATTTGTGACTCCAGGTCTTCCTAAACTGAGGGACCCATCTGAGGGATCTGTTACAACATATTAAACCAGTCTTCTGTACTTAAGCAGCAAAATCTCTCATGAGGATTTGACTGTTGCAGTTTGTCAGGTTAATCTGTGTGTGGGCTCCTGGGCCTGAAGTCTGTAAGGTCTTTAGTAGTTCCCCACCCTGCTGCTCCTAATGGTCAAGGTGTGGATAATGCTACTCTCACCTTGCCTGGAAGACACTTGGATGGAAAAAATTATTTTTAATAGTTTATTTTTATGCTGAAGTATAAGCAACAGCAACAATCCTATACCTCACTAGTTAAATATGTTTTATAGTAGCTTTTAACATTAAAGAATGTCTGTATGAAAGGGTGAGTGATGAGTTAAGAAGCTGGGAAAGATCGATTTAACCTTCACCCAGTGGGGAGGCTGGGGTTTAAATACTGTTGCAAGCTTTAACTCTTAGTCTCCCATGACTTTTGTATCGAATGTTGTAATGCAAGACAGAAGTGCCTTTCACTTTGTTGATTGTACTGTGGTTTTAAATTGGTACAAGGGATGGGGCTGGTTTTGTGTTGCCTCCTCTATTCCTCAGTTGTTCGTAAATTTCCTTTAAGAGGTGATGCTAAATTACATGCCTCACTACAATTATGTTAATTCAAATTACAACAAATAGTTTAGTGCTCGTGTTAAGCTCTAAATTAAGTGTTGATTGCCGTTTACAGCCCCACTGGAGTTTGTCAAACGTTGGCAAACTGTTAACGCTGAAGCAATCTCCAGCTCCAAACATTAGCAAGCCATTAACCTTGGGACATTGGACTGTCACTTTTCAGTGTGATGTTTTGCCTACTAACTGATTTATTTGTAGTTGTATATGCTGCATCCAGTTTCGCTTACTCCAAAAAGAAAATATTTGTGCTATTTCAAAACACTAAATACTACTGTACTGCAAGTGGAATAAATCCTAAGTCACTTCTTCTCTCTTGGTTAATCATTTTCAGCTATAGGAAAGTACTAGTTTATGCAGTTTGCAAGCAGCTGCACTGCATATTTCTGTTACACTTTCTTTATAAGTGTGGGGCAGCTGTTGGCAGCAGCTCACACCTCACTGAAGGGTCAGTTGTGAACCACGTGTTGTGCTCTAAGGATGCATCAGGAAATGTCAGGGAGCTGCCTGGGAAGCACAGGCTCTATTGTTCACTTGGACTTCACCACTCATGGGACAGCTGAGCTGCTTTGTCCCTCCCTGGGCACACCAGGCCCTGAGGCCAGGCTACCTCTGGCTGGCAGGACAGCAGCACTTCTCTTTCAGTGTATTTAAACCATGGCCTCTGATTTTATGAGCACAGCGTGAGATCTCAGAACACTCCCTGCAGAAAGTTGAACTAAAGCAGCAGCTTTAGTACTGCACTCTGGTAAGAACAGAATTCACTCTTGGGACTGCTCAGCTCCTCTCCCCTGGCCCATGGACTGTTTCTCTAGGCAGCAGACCTTTCCCCATGACATTTTCCTTTAAGTTGTTTGATCCAGTCTTAAATGGCCTATTAAACAGAATAATGGCCAAAGTTACCCAGTCACAGCAAGAAAGAGTACCTTAGCTCTGAAACCACAGGGGAGGAATAACAACAGGGTCAGAAGGATCAAATCTGGGAGTGATTTTAGGCACAGGTATGTCTTTTATGTAGATGGAACTGCTTCTGCCAGAGAAGAGAGATTAAAAGAAGAGAGATTAAAACAGAGGCAGTCTCTACCCTTTCCACATCATTCCTACTCTCCAGAGGAAGCTTCCATCTACCCTGAGCCATTCAGGGCTGTGATACAATGAAATACTGGCTACCAACATATGTCAAATGCTTGCATTGATGCAGCACTGACACGCAAAGCAGAATTAAGATAGTTCTGGAAAACCCACAAGACTCCTTGGTTGTACTGATTCTCTTGAGGAGAAGGTACCAGACAGCAGTACAAGTTTATCATTATTACATCTGCTTTTTTCCATTAGCCAGTTATTTGCTATAATCAGGAAGTAAAAAAAACAAAACAGATAAATACCTGATTTCAAAGCACTCATTTGCTGTCAAATACTAGGATTGATAATTTGCACATCACACACCTTCAGAGCTATTGGACAGTTGGAGCCTCACTGGCCCTTTTCTTTCCCCCTTGCAGAGAAAACTCCAAGCTGCTGCCACTGAAAATGTGGGTGGCTTCAAACAGTGCCTGCAGTGTTCAGGCAGTGGTACCACAGTGGGAGGAGATGAGCAGCAGGGTTTTAACTGGTCTCTATAAGACAAGTTCATCTTATTAAGCACACATACATCTAGGAAGTGTGTCTCTACAAAACCCACACGACTCTAATTAGTATAAACAGTCCAGAAGTGCAGTTTCCACTCCAAGCTTGATTTGTTCCACCAGACAGCAGAGTCACATCTCCTATCTCTGCCCTTTGAACTCCAGAAGGGAGATAACCTGGACTCAAGCACAGCTTGAACAGCCAGGAATGCAGTGTGCTGTTCCTCACCATGGAGTAAATTTGTGCAAAATGAATATCAAATCACTGAATGCAAACAACACCAGAAAGTAGCTAAGAAATACATTTCTGATGAGATAAGTTTATTTTGAACAGCAACTGGAATGAAAACACCTCTGCAGTGCTCACATTCAGAAACAAGTCTGACACCCTTTGCAGTAACTTCAGTGGACCCAGTCTATGGGTTATTTTTTTTTCCAAATGCCTTTAGATCTTCCTCCATTCCTGCCTGGAAGGCACACAGTATGGTGAGAAGATGAAAAACAGAAACCCCTGCAGGCTGACCCCTGAATTCAACATGTAAGTGAAGAAGAGAAACCTCTTTTCAAACTCCATGGTGTAAAATTTCATCTGTACATATTTCCCATGACGTTGCAGCCTTTCCATGAAGCTGACTCACCACTCCCAGAGCACAGATCTCCCTCCTGAGATCACTCCTGGGAGAGCAAGCTGTGGGCAACTTTACACATGAAAACTAATCAAAAATAGGAACTAACTACACCAGTGTGACATTTAAGGATTTTAACTCACTTCTTTGTAATATTAAGTCTGCTCATTGAACACTATTCACAACAAAGAGTTTTATATTCATGGTTTGACACACAGGAGACCAAATTATACCTCTGTTTTGAAAAAGACAATGGCACTGTATGATGTTGGATAAAAAAGCCTAGATTTTTTAATTCTAAAATCTCCCCTTATCTTTACTGGGCCCAAGCTGTTGAAGGTAAAAAGGCACATATTCTACTTTTAATGCACATTCCCACACAGGACCAACAAAGGCTTTCAGAAACATAGGAACTTTGATTAAAATTCTCAATATTGTCTACTAGAGATCATCCACATCAGAGCAAAATCGAATTAAAATTAGGTCATAGTCTCAGTCCTATACCTGTCAAGAGTCTGCCAAAGCATTCTGATGATTGACACATGATTCAAGGAGTCGTGAGCTCTGGCAGATCCAGGAATTCCAAAAGCAGTTCCTTCTTACCTTCACAGCACAAGGCTGAAGCACTCGGGAGCCGTGACTGATGACAAAATAAAAACGCAGAGGCACTGCAGCTTATTTACACACCAGTTACAAAATAGTGTTCCTTTCTTTAAAAAGTACTTAAAAATGAAATGTCTCAGGTCCCCCACTTTGTGATTAAGTTAAATTTGCTTCTTTGCAGGCTGTAGCAATAAAGCATTAGAAGTCATAATAATAATCCAGCTTTGCATCCACAGTTTTACATCCTTTATCTGAGTAAATTCTCTCCTCTCTGGGGAAGTAGGTCATCTCGTCAGCTATCCTGCTCACAATGTCTTCATCCACAGTGTAGCCACGTGACTCAATCTCAACCCTGACACACATTTTCACATGTTTGTATTCCAGGGGCAGGAAAGGAATAAAGTAGTCAATGAGGTTTCTATCAATCAAGGTGCTGTGCCAAAATCCACCTGCAAAGGGAAAGAGAAGAGGTTTGTTAGTACTTCTCTAGTTAAGCACCACCACGGGTTGAATGGGAGCAAGGGGCAGATCACAGCTAAGAATTCACCTGGGATTTTAGGGGTTTATAATGCACAAGTCAATACAAGCCCCTTCTCATGTTACTTTGTGCATAAAGTTTTGGAAAGTCACATAAATGTGGTCCTTTAAGCTGAATGAATGAATTTTGATTGTGCTTGAGCCTTGCTCTCTAGATGCTGGTCTCATACCTTTCCCTCTCTCACCTAGAGAGGGACAGATTTTCCCTTATCAGCTCTCCCAGACCAGTTCCTTTTTTGGAGCTTACATCTAAACTTTTACAGAAGTACGCTGAGTTTGCTTCCAATGCTACATTTAGAGCTTAATTATGTTAAAACCCCTTTTCACCAGAAGCCCAGTGTGAGGGAACCTATGAAGCACTTCCTCCAACACATGCAGTCCAACAGGCAGCAAACAGGCTGGTGGCCAAGGTGCACACAGAGCTCCTTAATCTTCACTCATCCTGGGAGCCAACTGCAGCCCCAAAACTGCATTTTTGCTCCTCACAAGCCAAAAACTGGAGGCCACATCAAGAAGAAACCATAGCTTGTAAAAATGCAGCTAAATGCAGCCCATCCCTTTTGTGTAACTTTTACCACCTCAAAAGCAGTCCCAGTCTTACTCACTATTTTTGTTGTTGAAGACGGACACAGACAGTGCATTTTGGATATCTGTGAGCTGGATATCTTCCCTTCTCCTCCCATTTCTCCAGAAATCTAGTGCCACCTCTGTTATCTTTTCAGCTCCTGCATTGCTAAATAAAGAGAAAAGAGAGATTGTAGCTGGGGGTAGTTTTAAAAGTGGAAGTTACGAAGTAAAAGCATGGAGTGTAGAGAACAGCAAACTTGAGAAGCCACTGCTTACCTGAGGAAGATGAAGATGGCTTGTCTGTAGGACACCCCATCCAGCAGCTCATAGTAGTCCAGGAAGGGCTTGATTGAGTCAATAAGTCCTGCGTGCATTTTATCCATTTCATCAAATATAAAGATTGACCGGGGACAGATGCTCACGTTTCCCCGAATCCACGACTGCAACTGGTCCTGAGTGCCATAAAAATGAAGGATGCTGAAAGAGTTTGTGTTGAAAAGACAGAAAAAATAGCACTTTCTGTTTATGGAACCTTGACCTGAAGGAGTTATTTCAGTGGTGTCATTTTAAAAGCTTTGGCTTCTTGACTAAAACATGGTTAAAAATGGTAAATGAAACCTCAACAAAATCTTGTGCTGGTTCTGAAAAATCTTAAGACACCAAGAGGCAGGATGGGACAAGCAGGGATTCTCCTAGATATTCCAATAAAAAGCAAAAATGAAAGTGCACAGTAGGACAAAAAATGGGTCCCACCAAGGAAGAGCCACACAAAGCCAAGGCCTGACAAGCCAGATGACGACTTTTGGCAGCACTTTGGTTTAAACATCCTTAATATAAATAATATTAAATTTGCTACCTGGCAGCAGCAGTGAGAAATTCCACCTGCAGTCAGTGGCAGAAGCAGAAAAAAAAATTAATTCTCTGTGTTTTAATCAGTCAGAAGTTAAATGAAGACAATTACATGTCCTTCTTAAAAAGCTGATGTCCAGAAAGGCTAATGCTTTATTGCATTGAAAGATTCTCTCACTTAAGCATTGTATTTCTCTCTTGAATATTACATTCAAGATCAACAATGCATTATTGGGGGAAAAAGAGTTGATGTGCTGGTAGATGAATGAGAAATAACTGTTCTGACTACTTTCAATGATTCATCACTTTTTTATTTACTCTACTGAGTCCCTGAACTGCAGGTGTATTGGGGATAAGAAGAAATACTTCCTACTGCCTTGGGCAGCAAATTTCTCAAGTGTATTCACCTCAAAACAAATGCAGGATAGCATCATTTTATTTCAAAACAGCTCAGTTAAAAGAAGGGGAGAAATAAGTTGCAAAAGAGGAAATGTCTATTTCCTCCATTTAGAAATCAGGTTTGTAGACCATCCTGTTCCCGTTTTTAACATCTACAAACTCAATATCAGCATGCGGTACTACAAGACAGAGGTACTCATTCAAACTGTTCTGTGAACAAAGAACAAAAAAACCATAAACCACATCTGAGCTACTGCTCCATGGTATCTTCCTGCCTACAGAACTCACACAATTCCAAATACAATTATCTGTACCTTTCTGGCAGCATAGTATTTTGGGATTTTGCTTTACAGGTGGAAAACAGATCCATAGAAAACTAAATAAACTGCTCAGTGTGCAGAAGAACAGACAATGATGCCTCACAGAGCCAGTGTCAGCTTGTCATGGTGCCTGACAAACCTGGGGGTCACCGAGTTGTTTCCCAGAGTCATGAACTATTTGGTTTTTTGCAGTGCCAACCAATATATCACCTAACCAGGAATCATGTTTATCTCTAAGTCAGTCCCATCTCTAGGCAAAATGCAGAATGAACATTAAAACATATCACTCTTCCCCTAAAGAGATGCTCAAAATACACGCAAAAAACTTTACATTCACGGGAAAACCAATCCTGATGGATGTTAGGATCTACACAGTTCTGTACAGAAGATTCCAAAACTGGCATTGCATATATGCTACTTCATAAAATAACATCTAGGTCTGTAGCACTTATCATGCCATGACATTTATAACTCATTGCAGCACAGGTCATTCTTACCTTGTAGAGATTGATGCTGTGAGCGTGAGGAAAGTGTAAAGTTGCCACGAACTGATGGACATATTTACTCTGCAGACCTCTTTTATAAATGCTTTCGGCGACGATCTTACTGACAAAGTTTTTGCCTGTTCCAGTCCACCCGTGCAAGGAAAGCGCGAGAGGCTTTTTGGCGTTGGTGTTGTTCAAGAAGCCCCTCACGGCTTTTACAACCACCTTGTTCACCAAGTGCTGCCCGAACAGCTTCTTGTCCAAATTCTCCTGCAGAGCTGCATGGAGAGACCACACTGTCAGCGGCGGGGAGCGGGCCGGACGCGGGGTCACCCCGCCCGCTGTGGCGGCCGCCAGCCCCGGGCAGGGGGCAAAGGGCCGGCCGGGCTGGAGCGACGGCCCACGNCCTCAGCCCATCCCGGTCCCGCACCGGCGGCGGCGCGCCGGTCGTGCCGATGCAGGCAGCACTCCCTGAAGTAGCAGTAGAGCCGCGGGTAGGAGATGAAGCCGGTGAGGGCCGAGGCAGCGGCGCCCGCGATGGCGAGTCCCAGGCTGATGGGCTCCACGGCGCCGGTCGGCGTGAGGAGCGGCAGCAGCACCAGCGCCAGGGCCGCCCGCAGCACGCCCCGCCGCGGCTTCATTGCCCGCCCGGCCCCGCCGTCCTGCCGCCGCTTCCGCCCCTCGGCACCGCTTCCGCCGCCGCCATCGCGGGTGCGGGGAGAGGCGGGGGGGGGGGCGCGGCCGCCATGATTGGGTGGGAAAAGGCGGGGACAGAGGTGAGGGGCCGCCGCCATGTTTGGGCGGGCACCCGTCGCTGTCGCCGCGTAGTGGAGTTATTAAATACTGCACTCTGTAGCTGTATCTCGGGGTTTTAGAAGAGAGGAATCAAAGAATCATCACGGTTAGAAGCGACCTTTAACATCACCACGTCCAACCGTCCATTCAGCTCTGCCACTGTAACCCCTAAACCGCTAAAATCCACATCACCCAGTGCCACATCCAGACGCCTCTTAAACACCTCCAGCAATGGTGACTCCACCTCCCTGGGTAGGTAGACTATTCCAAAGCCTGACCACCTGAGCAGTGAAACATTTGTTTCTAATATCTAATCTAAATGTCCCATCTCGGTTTAAGGCCCCCTGTCCAGGGGATCCTCCCCTGAGCTGCACAGGGCACAAGATCAGGGGCAAACTTGCCCCTGGCCTGGCACAGAGATTTTTCCTGTTTTCTGAGAAAAAGTAAAATATGAGGTTGTCCCTCCCCTCCCTGGAGTTGTCACTTCTGAGTGATGGGACAACCTGGTCATCAGCACCATCAAAACCCACAAACCGGGAAAAAAACATCACCATGAATTCCAGAAGAAAAAATGCTATGATAACTTAAAAAACACTTTTACTATTTTCAAGTAACAAATCTTCACTACAAGTACCCACACCGCACTTCTGGAGAAGACATGTGGACAAGAAGACAAGCTCCCAAGAGCTTTACATTTACAAAGCAAACAGCATCGCTGCTTTTAAAGGATCTCTTTTTTTTTAAAGTATTTTTTAGCATGGTGAAAAGTCTATAAAAGCCAAATTGTTTTCTCACTAAAAAATGCCAACCATGAAAGCTCATTCTCCATTACAAAACTTCATTTATAAGAACATAGTTATATACAAGGTTTCACCAACCAAAGAGTTCACAATCACCTGCAAACTGATTGACTACAAGATCACAGAGGAAAAGCTTCGTAGGTAACATCAGCACGTGACGGTTGTGACTCTTCCCAACATCCATCGCAGGTCACTGACATAAAAACCTTTATTAGTGGAAAATAGAACAACTCCAGAGGCTTCAGTCCACATTCATCAGTATCGCCTGTTCATCTTCTTGAACTTCTCATAGTGATAATCATCTGTGGCTTTTTCATTGAGGGGACGTTTGCGATGTGGAGGAGACCCTTTAAAAGAAAGAAAAGGAAATTGTATATCCCTGTCCTTCCACAGGAGACATTTCCTGAACTCTGCCACCTCCCTTAGACAGCCCCTCACTATGTGAGGTTATTGCCTTACACCCTTTGCTATTCCAGCTTCCATCAAACCCTTGTCAGACAGCTTTGGCAACACACTTCAGTTGTGACCTTCACCACTCCACCCCTGAGCATCTCTACAGACAGCCTCCATCCAGAGGGTTTCAGGTGTGATGTACCAGTGCAACAGCCAGCTCTCTTGGACTTGGATTGCTCCACTCCCACCACCTCAGGACACTCAGAGAAGAGGAGGTAAGCAGAGCCAGATCGCTCCTCTGTACAAGACCCCTGGAGAGTTTCAGTGTCTCCTTACAACCACTCAGATTTGGAACTTACGCTCAGGTTCTGGCCTCTCTGTGTCCCCCACTCTCAGTGGACGGGGCTTTGGCTCCTCCTTGTTCCTTCGCACTGGTGCATTCAGCTCCTCATGATAAACTGCAAGAAGGAAAACATCAGATAAGGAATATTATCTGGAGCACTCTTATCCAGATGGATAAATTTCTATGGCCTTTGTTACAAGTGATCTTTACCAGAAACAACAGAAGCTCAGAACAACCCTTGTCGGCATTGGTTTCTATGGATAATTAGGCAAGACAGGACACAGCAAATTTCAACAGTACTATTTCAAGTGGCCCAAACACTCTTCACTTCCATCAAAACACACCAACCTGATTCCCATCACCCCTGTAAACATGGAAGGACACAGCAGAAGGCTCCCTTTCCCTTACATGTCTGCAGCATAAGAAGATCATACAGAAATTAAATCTCATCTCCTGTCCAATAATGTCTGTGTTTGCTTTGCCACCTGTCTGCTCTGGCAGCCTACAAACTGGAGTCTCTCCATCATACACCATCATTTCCAGCACACACACACAACTTCAAGGACACACCTTGACATTTACAAGGCAGTGTCAGCTGGAAGTTCAGAAAGCCCAGCCATGAGAAATACATCCTTCTCCTTGCCGACAGGAAGAAGAAAAAGACCAGGCCAGATGGGGTCTATCTGAGCATTGCAGGAAAAGCAATCGGACATGCTGACACATGGACTAATTCCTCTGTCCCAGCTGGGTCAGGAGAGACACTCAAGACTTACATCTGTTGTGCTGGACATAATTAACAGCCATGTTGGTGGGAACAAAGGAAGTTTCACTGTCTTTCTTTTTGTTCTGCTGCTCTGCCAGCAGCTTGGCCTTGGCCTCTTCAGTTGAGATGATGTTTTTTATTTTTGCACTGGAAGAAAAACAAAAGAAAAAATACTCAGTCATAATTAGAAAGGGTAGCAGGCAGAGAAGTGCTAAAGGGATGGATTTGGAGGATAGTAATAGCACTCCTGGGCCATTTGATGTAGTTTCTGAGAGAGGAGGCAGTGCTACAGAAACAGATGCTTTGTTTCAAAGGCAAAATGGAAGCTCCCATCTTTGTCCATGCTTCAGTGCAGGGCACAAAGGGGTCCTGCAGAAAGCTGCTGGGGTAGGGTCACGGAAGTTAAGAGCCTTTTCCCAGAGGTCACAGGATGGAGCTGCACACATGCTGTGCTAGTTACCACACCAATGCAGAACAAGGCTCGATCCCATCCCAAACTGAGGCTGTGTAATCCAACCACAGCGCTGCTCTGCCAACCAACAGCAGCTCATCCTGGCAATCCTGGCCATCACCCACAGATCTGTGAAACACATACTCGATTCCCAGGTCCACTTCAGGAATGCCGCTCAGCATCTGGTTGGACAACATCTCCTCAGTCTTCTTGGCAGAGGAGACACGGATATTCTCTGGCAGCTCATACAGGGAGTCCTCAGCATTCTTAAGCTTCACCTTCTGCTCCTCATTCTCCACAATTCCCTTTCTCTTCTTCAGCTCAGTCTCAATGTACTTCATCCTAAACAGCAGCACACAAGGGACAGTGCATTTAATTCTGTTCCTGTACTCTGTCCCAGCACTGCTGGAGCACAGCTGCATCCTTGTCCTGGCAGCTGGGAGAGAGGAAAGAATCATTTTTCCAAAAGCACTCAGTTAATATCAGTAGCAAGAATTAATTGCCCCAGAAACAATCAGATCCTCCAAGCTCCTTCACAGCCAGCAGGGAAGGCTCCCACTGGGATTTGGTGCCTAGCTGGCTGGTTGGCACCTCCTAGCTTGGTCAATGAAAAAGCTTTCTCAATTCCAGCAGGCAGGAAGTAGAAAGGGAAAGGGACAATTTCAGTGAGAACTGGGAAGATATCCTGGGACTACCCAGAATCCAAGACATAAAAAAAATTAAACCGTGAGGGGCCACACAGCCTGATTCAACATCAGAGACACAACACAGCACAACTCACATGTCAGCATCTTCATCCCGCCTGTTGGTTTCTGCCGAGAAGGAAGTTCCCAAATTCAGATCTTCCTCTTCATTAATCCTAAGTGGAAACCACAATGTTTACAGGTTTTGGTGGGTTTTTTTGTTGGTTGTTTGGGTTTTTTGGGGGAGGGGTGTGTGTTGGGTTTTTAAAAATAATTTAACAAGTTAGGGCAAAAGTAACTGACCAGACTTTATTATATTATATGAAGTTCTTCAAAGTGACACAACCTCTGGTTAATTAATTACCAGTTGTCATTAAATACTAGTCCAGGGAGAGATTTTCAGAGCTCACATGCACCTACCTGTCCTTGCCTCTTTCCTTCAGCTTCTTCATGTCCACCATTCCCCCAGATTTTATCTTAAATGGGTCATCCTGTAAAACAAGAAATAACAAAAAACCCTGAAGCTTCCCTCTAGTTTAATGCCAGTCTTCAAAATCTGGATGAAACCACAGGAAACATTTAGGAATTGAGCTGTGACACCTGTCCTGCCCCGGGCCAGACTCACACAGTCAGTGTTCTCACACCATCACATCTGAGCCCTGAGGTGATGGAATTGTCCAGCACTTACCACAAGTGTGGCTTCTTCTTGCAACTTCTCTCCCACCAGCAGAGCTACAGCACTGGTCAGGCAGATAAAGAAAAAAGATAAAATTCAGCAGAAGGAAACCAACAACACTCCATTCCTTTATCTTTCTCTAAGTCTCCCTGTCTTTTCCACCCTCAAGCTTTAATGTAGAAACACCTCTGTCAAAAACATAATTTTGGCAGTATGTGACATAACGGTTGGTACTAGAAGGAGGCAGATGACAAGAGAAACTGACTGTCACATCACACCCCTGGACAAAACATAATTTCCCCTCCCTGCTGCCACATCCCTTACCTCACCCCATTGGGCCGCTTTCTGAGGCTCTGAACTTCTTTGGCTTCCTCAAGTTTTAACCTAAAGAGAAAAAATACATTTAACTAGTACTTGATGCTTTAGTTTTAATTAATTAATTTTATTTTCTGCATTTAACACAGAATTTTCTATTCGACTTTGCCCTAAACCTCTGCATATCAGCATCCACTTTTCAGATTTCAAGCTAAATAGCTACTTTCTATTTATTTAAGCAATTCCATGCATTTGAGCAATCAGAAAAAAACCAAAACAAGACACCTGCTGGATCTGTTCCCTTCTGATGCCTTGCCTCAGCTGAGGAAGGCAGCACCCAAACACTGAAAGGCTTGAAGAAGAAACCAATTTAGGAAAGACGAGCCAAAATACATCCAGGCATGAGTGACTCTTCAGAAAGTTGATGGTGAATTGAAATCTCAAGTGTTTCCCTCTAAACTGAGAGGACTCCGTAACTTCTGGGATCATGTAACGCTGTGAAGTCACGCCATAGCACAGCGGTTCAACATATGATGTGACGCCACCGCTCACAGCCAGCCGTACGTGACGGTATGATGACATGACACGATGTCCGATGCCCGGACACTGCACTGCTGGACTAAAGCAGAGCCAGGGTCCCGTCCTGTCCCCATCCCCGAACGCCGTAGGACCGGGCGTGGCTGGATTTCCCGCTGAGCCCGGTTGGGTTCCCCGCGGGCTCCCAACCCACCTGACCTCCTCGGCGAGCTGCTCGTCCTCCTCTTCCTCCTCCTCCTCCTCTCTGCGCCGCCGGAAGGACTTCTGGCCCGGCATTGCTCCGGCTGCTGCGCCGCGGCACAGCCGCCACACCGCCGCTTCCCCTCCGCCGCTGCGCCGCGCCGCGATGACGCCACAACCCCGCGCCGAGGCCGGGCGACACCGCCTGTCTGCCCGCACCTTGGCCGGGCAAGAGCCGCGGTCCCGGCGAGCGGGCTGGGAGCGCTCCGTGCCCTCCCGGACGGGGCTGGGAGCCCTCCGTGCCCTCCTCTGCAGGCCACGCACTGTCTTTTCTGAGAAGACCTCGTGTAAGTCACGAGGGTCGTTCAATTTCTCGCAATCCCGCCAGCGCAGCCTCCGCCGGTGGCCGGCGCCTGTCAGGGACGCCGTGGAGAGAAGGCGCCGTGGGGAGCGTGGGTCTCACACCCAGCCTTTGGAGCCCAGCCCTTGGAGCGGGACGTGGCTCCTTCACCCGGCTACTCCCCGCTGACCGAGGCACTGAGCCACGCTGTTGGGTCTCCGGCCGAACGAGCCGGGGCTTGCCCCTCCAGGACCCAGGGGCTGAGTCCCCACCGCTCAGTAACGCGGGCTCCCTGCTCGGGGAGCCCTCGGGACCGGCCCCGGGACCCCGCAGGGTCAGTGCCGCCANNNNGCGGGAGCGGCGACGCCCCGGGCATCCCGCAGGTGAGCGAGGGCCGCGGGCCGGGGCGGCGGGGCCGTGGCCGCGGGGCTGTGCGGAGGGAGGGTGGCCGGGCCGTGCCGAGGATGATGCAGCAGCAGCGGCCGCGGGGACTCCGGCCCGAATCCTGTCGTGTCCCGGCGCTGGGGCGGCCCTGCACCCCCAGGGCCTGGTGCCGACCCCGGGAGCGGAACATTGCGGCTTAAGGCTGTTTCTGTTCAGTCTCGCTCGTGCCCAGCAGCTGTAGCGTCTGTCAGGAGAGGACTTGTATTTTGGGGGTCTGCTGCACTTGAGGAGCAACACAGCAGGCAAGGGAGGGTTTTCCCGAAGGTGTTTTGGCCTGAAAGTTAAATATCTAGGTGAGTCGTTGTGTTGTGACCTTCCGTAATAAATCAGCGTTCAGACCTGCTTTCCTTTGCGTGTTCCACATAAACCTCCTGATGCAGTTGCGAGCCAGGATCACCTGCGTCCTGCTTCTGCCTTGTCAGTAGGGCAGTTCGGTAAATATGTTTTTCTTCAGTATCTCTAGTATAAAATGTCTCCGAGAACAACTGCAGATACTTCCTTCTCTTAGTAGGTTATGCAAGACCAGACCTGGTAGTTGTTTTGTGGATGAACAGTGCAAAGATTTCTTTTATTTGTGCAGTTGCTCCACAGAATGTCAGTTTGCATGGATCTGAAACTATTGATGGCTGGCTCTAGCTTTGGTACAAAACCACACAGTTGTTTTAAGAAAAAAAACAATCAACCAAAACCAAGAAATGTGTTCCTGTAGAAGGCAGAGAAGCTGGGTTTGGCAGCGACTGAAAGTAGGTTGCAGTTACGGAGGAATTGTTCTGACATGTTCATGTACTGTTCTCCCACAGTGGTGCTTGAGAAAGACAGGCTGAAGGACTTGTTTAGGGTAACTTCTTTTCCCATCATACACAGTACATTTTGACAAGCACGGTTCAGCTCTCTGGCAGTGCTTTTATGAAATTCCTGGTTTCCTGAGCTGAATTAGAGCTGTGTGTGCCAGCTATAGCTCTTAGGGCAGAGTCGTGGGAAGGCAGAAGTTGAATATTTCCTTCTGAACAGTCACGAACCTTTTTCTGGTGTCTGTTGTCAGGGCTGAGAGGCAAAAATGAGGTTTTCCCTGCTTTGTTCAGAAAGGGAAGCCCTTTGTGGGAAGATCAGCACCCCAGTGCTGGAAAGTCTAAAGGCATGGTTTTAATTTCGAGGAGAGGGGTGGTCTGACAGAATGCACTGAAACCACCAACATCCACAAGACTCTGCTTAACAAAGTGTGCTTCAAAACCAGTTCCCAGTTAGCTTAAGCTGGTGAGGATACGGGGTCTGGAATTAATTTAAAAACAGTATTTTGTTCATTAGATTGTCTGGGAAATATCTGGGAGAGAGATAAGAAATCAAGGATGGTGAAATAGCAAATGTAACATTGATACTTTTTTTTTAATTGGACCAGCTGATGCATTTGGGCAAAGGGATCAGTTTTGATGAACTCAGAGCCTGAAATGCCCCAGTTTTAAGTGTTAGTCAAAGCTGCTGTGCTCTTGTCACTTGTCTTTTAAATCAACATGTGTTACATGGTGCTGCTTTGCTTCTCTGTGAAGCTGCATGAAATTGCTCTGTTGTTAAGCATCTCTTCACAGGTTACTGAGATCCAGGTCAGCACCCCTGTGGTGTTTTCTGCCGTGCACATATGATTTCTTCTCCCTTTGCTCCTCCCATCAGTTTATTCGGTTCTAGAGAGTGCTGGGAAAACATTGTACAATTATCCTTGAGGTTTATCTTCTGCCAAGACAAGGTGCTAGGCAAGCTTTTCCTCTCCCAAGATAAGTGTTACTGATATGGCATATTTGTTTATGATTTTTTTTCTTTTCTCCCTACTGTCAGTGATTCAGGCCAAATAACAGTGGGAATTGTTTCAAATGTCCTCAAAATGTGAAAAACACAGAGTGTAGCAGCCATGCTGCTGCTGGAGTCATTAACATCGAGTTCATCAAATTTTTCCACTTCTTTGTTGCAATGATGTGGGCTCTTCACATCTGCTTCATTTCCAGCCAACTGTAGTATTTTGGATCCTTGTCTGTGCTATTTATATCACTTATCTTCTTTTCTATTTTTTTAACAGCCATGAGCAAGGTTATTTAAATTATGCTTAAGAAACACAAACCCTTTTCATTTTTTTTTATAGCTGCATGTTACTGAGACATATTTAAAGTCTTTTACATATCCGTGGACCACCATGAAAGTGTTTATTGTGTTCATAAGCTATGAAATAATCTGTTCTTGTGTTGCTTGGATGTATGAGCTGGGTGGAGCAGTGTGTTATGTTTTGTACAGACTTCGACTTATTGTGGCTCATACTGTTAAAAATCTACCTATGAAATGGTAAATTCCTCAGAGACTGAAGCCTGCTTATCAGTGTTACAGTTCATTTAAGTCTATTTCCCTCTTGCCCAGCTTCATTTAGAACTAATCATATTTTTAATGTTTGATGAAGTAGTGTAACAACGAAATGTTAGATTCAGATCAGCACAGTTGGGTGCATGAAGCTCATAGACACCACAGGCTAAATACTGGTGTCATGGGCTGCAGCACCTTTCCCTTTTCATTAGAGTTTCATGCAAATGAGCTAATTTGATGTGTATCTTTGCAGCTGAAGCTGTGCCTGTGTGCCAAGCACCTCCCTGCATTTCTGAAGGCACATTCCATGATATGGGTTATTAACTTTATTTGTGTGTTTCCCTCTCCTCCCCATGGTTTTGCTCTTTCCCTACAATATCACAATGCAGCCACTTGGCAGTGGGGCCAGACTGGGCCAGCTTGTGGGGCTCCAGGTTTAGATTTGTTTCAATCTCTGAACCTTAAAAACAGATATGGAACTCTAATATGCAAAACATGCCCAGGTATCTTCTTACAATCATGAGAGCAAATCTGACATGTAATGAAAGGGGAACTGTCCTTTCTTGTCCTAGGAAGCTCTCCTTACATGAGCGTTGGTGAAAATGGGGGATACAAGGGACATCTGTCCTCACCTGGATTCCATAGGAGAGGTGACCAGGGATGATCTGCTGCTCAAATCCAAGGTATAGGGTTGTGTGGCTCTCAGTCCTTTCCCTTTTAGCTGTTGTACATGGATTTGCATGTTTGCTTTTTGAAGAAAATGCTGCCTATCTCCAGACAGAAACTTTCCTTCCCCCACTGATGTACTCACGTCTCATAAATTCACCCTTTGTGACCCCACAAATTTCTCATTGTTATTTTATCCTGCTTGAATGTGTCACTTAGCTGAAGTGCTGCAATTGTTTATTTGATTGAAAGTGTGGTGTTAAGGAATGAAATAGTATGAGCTGAAGGTTAGGCTGTTTCATGGAGAGGTTTCTCACTCTTCAAGGACTTGGTTACTTAAAAACCAACCAAGCAAACAAACCTTCTTTTATCATGAATATGCAGGGAACTTGCCAGTCTTGTGGAGCTGTGGGACCAAACCTCTGGGCTTGTCTTCAGGTAAAAATTGCTTGTTTGTATGCATGATGTGGTGGGACTTGACTTGAGTAGCATTTATACTGAAAAAAAGAGTGGGAAGCAAAGAAGGGGTTCACAGTAGAACTATGCACTGATTTTTTGGTGGATTCCAATGAGGAGACTCTCTAGGCCAGAGGGTAACGCTGTCACAAACTGACAAGATGTAACAGTTCACTCCTTGAAGGGGATTGCCCTCGCTATTCCCAGTAGGAATGAATAAACTGCCCAGTGTTGGCTGTGGGCTGGGTGCTGCCTCTGCTGGCACCTGTGAAGGGGCTGCAGGGTGACACCTTGGAAGGGAGGAGGGAGGGAATGCCATGGGACATGCAGATGGGCAGGGACTGTTTATTTTTACACTGGAATGCCCAGGCTTGGGGCTGCTCAGATGAGATCCCTGTTGTAGCAATGGCCTTGGAACAGAGACTTTGCCTGGGTGCAAAGTTGGTTCCAGGTTTTCTTTCTTAAATAATTTCTAAATTTTCATCAATTCTAAATTTCCCTCTTGTTCTGGGCCCTGAATAAAAAGCAGGTTAGAAAACTTGCAAGATAATCCTGAAATTTCTGCTGCTGCTGGGACTGGAGTTGCAGATTGTTTTCTAAAGGGTCTAACTTGATGTGCCCATTGTGCTTTGGCTCTTTCCCCTCTCTAGATTGGTTGTCCTTATGTTGGTTGTGGGGAGTCCTTTGCTGACCACAGCACACTTCATGCACAGGTGAGCTTTTCTCTGTCCCCCACATTTAAACAGAGTTGGATTTCCCCTGTTCCATGTTGTGATAGTCCTGTTCTCCACCTCAAGCCAGAGGAGATCTGTTACTTCATTTCTAATTTCCAGGCCAAGAAGCACAACCTGACAGTGAATCTGACCACGTTCCGTGTGTGGTGCTATGCCTGTGAGAAGGAGGTGTTCCTGGAGCAGCGCCTGGCAGCTCACACACCCTCACCCCCTGTCAAGTTCCCTGAGCCGGTGGGTCTGTGTCACACAGGGCAGGGCTGAATGCTTGGCGGGGTTTTGTTTGCCTGGTGTAAAATGAGCTGAGTGATTTCTGCCATGGTGCAGCATTTGCTGTGACAGAGCTTCACTGAAAGTGGCTGCTTGACTCACAGGATCTCCCAGCAAAAAGACTTCCAAATGACCCAGGGGTGGAAACTAGATGACCTTTAAGGTCCATTCCAACCCAAACCGTTCTATGATGCTGTGATTCTATGACTTGAATATCCATTCTGACTTTATTTTTAGCCTTTACAATGTGCATTGGGTGTCTGCCTGTGAGAAGAACCTGTCACATTTTCATTTCCAGTGCATGGCCCATGGAAATTTCCGCTGTTAGACCAGAAACACCATGTGCTTGTGACACTGCTGCTCATTCCTGATGCTTCTTATCACCTGTACTGGAAGCAGTAATGGCACTGTTTCCACTCCCTGCTGGCAGTGAGAAGGGTAGACAGTGCAACCTGTTCTTCCTTCTCCTTCTACTTTTCTTGAAGGCTGGCTTGATTTATGTGTGAGATAATATCTCTCACAGTTCATCTTTCAAAGCAGGCCTCTGACTGATGCTTATTTCTCTGTCTTTAATCTAGGATTCTCCTTTGCCTGCTCACCCTCTGAAAGCTGTTCCGATTGCAGTGGCTGATGAAGGCGAATCTGAATCAGAGGATGATGATTTGAAACCAAGAGGTAACTTTGCATTGAGTTGATGAAAGGGCTGGCAGGGCAACTCTGCAGTCTGTAGGAACTGCACTAAGAGGGTTCCTGGCAGCAGATTGTGGAGACTGCCTAGAAAGGGCTGGATTCCCTCTCCCTGGGGAGGAATGTAGAAAGCAGTGCATCTGGAAAGTGATTCCTCCCTCTCTTTGTGCTTTAGGCCTTACTGGAATGAAAAATCTTGGGAACTCCTGCTACATGAATGCAGCACTTCAGGCTCTCTCAAACTGGTAGGTATTAGGGCTTTCAGTGTTGTCTTAACTGACTTCACCAAATAGCAAAAGTGTCACCTGTGATCTGAAACCTTTGTGAATCTTGCAAAGAGAAATTAGCCAGGCTGGGGACAGAAAAAGATGGTTTTTTAGGGCAACAGAAGTGTTACAGGAGGAAATTGAGTGACCAGCCAGCTTGTGGCTATGTACAAGACTCAGGTTTAGATGAATGCTTTAAGTAAAACTTCATCATTTCTGTTGCAATAGAAATTTTATCCCAGGGAAAGCCATGTCACATCTCTTTATTCTCCCCACTGATAGAATTCTAACAACCTATATCCTAAAACATTCTCTACCCATCCTGGTGAAAACTAATTCCAGGATCTTTTCTGTACTGGGAACAGGTTCAGATCAGCCTTTTTCATTTGTTTCAAGTGAGGAGTCACGTCTGCATCTAGAATAACTTATTTCCTTGGTTTAAAATCAGTACCTTCAGCATGCTTTTGATAAGGCCTGCATGAAGTTTTGATAAATAAATAGAAGCAGAGGAGAAATTTCTGTGTGCTGAATTCTTCTCTTTTTCCCTCTCTTGTAGCCCACCTCTCACACAGTTTTTCCTGGAGTGTGGTGGACTGGTCCGTACGGATAAGAAACCTGCCCTGTGCAAGAGTTACCAGAAGTTGGTGTCTGAGGTTTGGCACAAGAAACGGTGAGTGGTGACCCCTGATCTAACCTGGCCAGGTTTCAGAGGTGTGTTAGTTCTGAGGTCTGGCATCAGCAGAGAGGAAATCTGATCCTCAGGGACACAAGTGCATTGTTTGAGGCAGTCATTTCACCCCTGTGTGGATGGGGATGTGAGGATTCCCCTGGATCCAGGAGATCCCATGTCCTGCTGCTGGTAGTAAAATGGGCACATTGATGTCAGTGAAAAGAATGAATTCTTAAAATTACATTTTTAAAAAGGAAAAGTTTTTTTTAAAATAAGTTCTCCTGTTGGTAATGAAGAAAATATGATGGAGAAAGGGAATACTTGGGGTAACTCCAAGTATTTTACATGGACTTCAGCACTTAATTGCACTGCTCTTGATTAGCAGAGGAGTTGATGATTTGGATGGAAATAGTGATTCAGAGATTTTTACTGAATATAGTAGAAAATGCAGGTGACATTTTGGGAAATGTTTGCTATTGGTTCAAATTCTAGACCTGGTCTAAGGACAGTGCAAAATTTTGTAGCTCTGTTTAAATCTGAAGATGTCTGCTCTGTGCAATCAATTAAAAACCATCAAAACAGGAATTTAAATGGCATTGCATGTTTGCCTCAAGTTCATTATTAACAAGGAATAAGTAAGATATGGAGCAAGGTGAACTGTGTCTTTGTGGAGGAGGAGGCTGCAGGCTTTGAAGCAATATCATGTCTTTTTAATACTGGTTGGATTTACCTCATTTACTGAGTGGTTAGCCTGCCCAGATTTTGAGACAGACATGGTGCTGGAAAATCAAATGAAGTAACTAATTGCCAAGTCCTGCTCTGGAAAGAATCACTTTCACACTCAGTGTGACAGAGCTGTAAGTGAAACGTGGTTTGGGGAAGGGTCTCTCTGGAGACAGACTGAAATGACTGCAATGTTTTCTGTCTCTTGGTGTGTTTGTCATCCAGCTCATGCAGAAATCTCTGCCCAGGCTTTGCAGGTGCATAATTATCTTTTGTCCTCTTTAACTACACACCACACCCTCTGTTAGGGCCTGTTAGACAAACTGGCTCCAGGCCCGACAAGCAAACTGACTTTTTCTTTTTTCTTTTTCCATGTCTGAACAGCCCGAGTTATGTTGTTCCAAGCAGTCTATCCCATGGAATTAAGCTTGTCAATCCCATGTTCCGAGGCTATGCACAGCAGGTGGGGCCTGAAAAAACCCATGCCATTGTTCCAAGACAGTGGGAATTTAATTCTTGCAGTGGTGGTGCTTGTGTTCAGAAGGAAGAGCTTGAGCTCGGGGGTCATGGCCTTTTTGTGTCAGTATCAGTGATCTGATGGAGCACTTGGGTGGGATTTGGGAGACCTGGATTCTTTTCCAGGCTTGCCTCTGGTTTGTTGGTACCAAATCAGTTCATTTTCTTGTGTCAGCTTGCTCACCTCTGAAATTATGGTGGCAAAATCCATTATAAACAGCTTTGAGATCTATTGATATCTCTTCTATAAGAGTTTGGTATTACTTATTCATGTCAGAGCTGAGGAACCTGGATAAATCTGCACTAAAAAGTCAAAGCTATGAATGCTCTATATTCTTTTTCTGGGGAATTACAGCAAAGTAAGTCTTATTTAAAGGTAGTATCCTTTTTTTCCTTTGAAGTCTTTATCAGCGTAGCTTTTCTGTTTGTTCTTTATAATAAAATGTAAACAACAAACTATGATTCAAAAATTTATTAAAGTGACAGTACATCAAAACTGTGATAGTGACAAGAAATCAAAACAGAGAATAAAAATAATGATTATTGAAAGAACTTCTGTATTTGCCTTTGATGTGAAATACATTGGATTGGAAAACTCTGATCTGAAGAGGCAGATTTGAAAGGTAGGCAGGGCAGGCTAAAAGCCAAACTTCATAAAACAACTGAAATGTCGTAATTAACTTTCTGGAGTTGTCAAAATACCAGGTTTCTTTCCAGCAGCTCCTTTGAAGCCAATATATCAGCTCTTTTACCATGTGTTACGAATGTAGAAGCTTGCACCTCGACTGTACAGCTTTGGGTTTCTGGTTACATTTCCTGTTTATTAAAGATTTTTATCTGCTCTCTCTAAGAGATGGCTTGCCATGAGCAGAAGTCAGTGTTCATAAAAGGTATTTGTGGAGGAGTCTGTTCTCCAGGCCCTGCTGTTCTCATCAGGTTTCTCCTTGCTTTTTCCCTATTATCTGAGGCAAATTCCTGATAAATGCACTCCTGGTTTGCCTTCTACAGCTGTTCTCTGGCTTTTCAATGTCTTTCAGCTGAAGATACTCAGATAAAAAAATTGGGCCTTTAATTATTTAGGAGTTGAAGCATTTCTGTGGCAGACAGGCCCTTTGGTGCATGGCCCTGCTTTAGCTGGCTCTGTGTGCTGCAGAGCAGGCTCACCTTTGTGGGCACTCTTGGAATCAGCTGTGAATGAAGCCATTTCCTCTTTTGCCCCTCTCATTTGCCCCCTTTCTGGCTGGATACTGACATGGGCTCTTGGTTTTCAGGACACCCAGGAGTTCCTGCGGTGCCTGATGGATCAGCTCCATGAAGAACTGAAGGAACCCATTGTTGCAGAGACGAGGGATTTGGACACCAGTGACCAGGAGGACAAGCGGGAGGGCGACCGAAGCCCTTCGGAGGATGAGTTCCTGTCCTGTGACTCCAGCAGTGACAGGGGTGAAGGAGAGAGCCAGAGTCGGACCTCAGGGAGCATGGGCAGCAGCTCCCTGGCAGAGACAGAGCTGCTGATCCAGGATGAAGCAGGAAGAGGGATCTCGGAGAAAGAGAGGATGAAGGACAGAAAGTTCTCCTGTGGCCATCGGCGCAGCAACTCGGAGCAGGTGGATGAGGATGCAGATGTTGATACTACAATGATGCCAATCGATGGCAGAGCCTCACCTGAGATGCTGCCAGCTCCCCGTCCTGCCAGCCCCTGTAGGACACCAGGTATACCCCTCTTCCAGTTGGGGTATTTCCAGGAAGACATGTTACCATCCTCCACAGGGACTGTGGTGTAGTGAAGTGACAAACACATAATGTGATTGTTCCTTCTTTGGGTTTCAAAAGATTTTGCATCCAAGGTTATCCTCAGTCCCTGCCTTTGCACACACTTGCTTCTGTAAGGAAGTGTACTTGGTGAGCCAGAGAGGTGCTTAGCCAGGCTGTGAGCTGAGTAAAGACACAGCAGTGGGAGCTGCCTCTGCCAAGCCTGCAAACACTGTATTGATGCCTTTTGGGAAAAAAGGTTTGGTATGTGCATGTCTCTTTATTTGATACGGTGGCCTGGGGAAATATTAGCTGTAGAAAAGGCATGGCAGAAGGTATTTACTAATGTTGGACCGTGGACTTTGGGGAGAGAAAAGGGAGAGGCACAGTTTGAGCATTTCTGTGTCCCAGGGAAAAGAAAAGAGCAGCAGTGTGGAGTCACCTCAAGCTGAACATATCCCATCTTTCAACGCTTCTTTATGTAAGAGTCTTACTCTGCCAGCTGGCACTGAAGGCAGCAATGCTGTTTGTGTGGATTAGGGCTACAGGAGCAAGCTGCAAAAACTAATTAGTCACAAGTGTGAAAAAATGGCAGGTTGTTTTTTGGGGTTTTTTAGTATGTAATTATTAGCTGTTGGGTACAGCTCCGTATGCACTCTCACCCGTGACTGCTGTGTCTGCCAGCCTGTGCAAGCAGGACAGTTAATGAACACGGAACTGTGCCTTTGGGAAAGATTCTGTGTTGGAACACAGAGCTGGGCTGACATGGATTTGCAGTGGGGTTGCCTTTCATAACTGGACTTTTCACCAGTGCCCTTTTCCCTCCCCATTTTCCCAAACAGAACCTGACAATGATGCCTATGTGCGCTGCTCCTCGCGCCCTTGCAGTCCAGTCCATCATGAAATGCACTCCAAGCTCTCCAGCAGTCCTCCCCGTTCCAGTCCTGCCAGGCTTGGACCTTCCTACATACTCAAGAAAGGTAGTGCAAAGAGGGATTGCTGGGAGGCAAAGGGAGGAGCATGTAGAGGAGGGGAGAGAAGGAATCCATTATGATTCTTGATTAACAGATGTAAGAGGTGCTGGTTCCCCTGGTCATCAGTGTGTTCTAAAATAGCATTTGACAAAGACTACAGGAAACCTGCAGATAAAATCAAGCTCCAGGCACAGTGATGTTTTAATGTGTTCTTATACTGGAGCCTGAAATGATCCATGTCTGCATCTGTGTACTGTGTTTGTCATTAATAAAATGGCCCTGAAGTCCCAGGCACAAGCTCTGTCCCTTTAGGGGAGTATGGAGATATGTAAACATTTGTCTGCCAGACTTGAATTTCATGGCATGTGGGCCAGAGAACTGTGAGATGCTGTTACTGACAGAGCTTCCTGCCTCTTGGACATCTTGGGCTCACAGGAATGGAATTAGGGCTGCAGATGTCCCTGCAGTGCTGGGAGCACTGTCAGGCTGCAGAGTGGAGCCTGGCTTGTGTTGTTATCAAACTGGTCCCTTCATCCCAGAGCAAATTGCAAATCAAAATCCCTCAACACTGCATAGTCTGCAAACACAATGGCTTGTGCTTGTACCACCTTCCCTCCAGCTGCTCCATGAGGACATTCTTTCTTCAGCCCCTTGGCTGAGGTCAGCACAGCCGCAGATGTTCTGGCTGCATGAAAACCACTCTGTCTCCCTGCACGTGTGTGTGGGGACAGGGTTTGTTGTTAAACAAAACCTTGCATTTGGCCAGTCCCTGCTGTGGAGAGTCCTCTCCAGTGCAAGACACTTGGGGAACACGTGGTAAATGTCAGAGGAGAAGAAAAAGGACAAAGCACAGAGGCAGGTGAGGGGGAGAGAAAGTGAAATGCAAAGCTTAGAGCAAAATGTCACAAGACCTCAGAAAACCAGGGTCTGTCTGTGGCAGGGCCAGCCTTCTAAACCTTTAAAGGGATGGAAATAGGAGTTCCAGTAGAACAATTTCTGCCTCCTGAGAGCTGACTGGTGTTGGTTCAGTTGGCTGCCTCCCCCTTGTAACCACACACAGCAGCAGAGTCCTCTGTGTTCCTTCGCAACTTGCCTCACCACGTCCCTGGAATGGGGTCTGAACATCAGGACAATGTTTGTCCCATGTTCTTGAGTGGCTGTGTGAGTCTGTGGAGATGTGAGACTGAGAGAGCCATTTCTTGTTTTCCAGCCCAGATGCAGGCTTCTGGGAAAAAGAAGAAAGAGCTCCGTTACCGCAGTGTCATTTCCGACATCTTCGACGGCTCCATCCTCAGCCTGGTGCAGTGCCTCACCTGCGACAGAGTGAGTGTCCTGGTCCCTCCCAGTCACCCAGCACAGGCTCTGTGCTTGTAGATCTCCTCTAGGGAATGGTGCTGCTCTTTCCAAACCCTGTGGGGTGCAGCACCTGCTGAAATGGCAATAGGTGATGGCAGGGGAGGTGTGAGAACTGCCATGCCAAGGATATGTGTTCTCTCTTTGCTGATCCATGTTACTGAGTTGACCCAGCAATATCACATTCACATTAGAAAACTGAATCCAGTGCTACAAAACCCATGACAGAGGTCCATGCTGACAGCAGGGAAGAATAATTAGCCACAGGGAGTTGCTCCTGCTGCCAGCTCAGGTTTCTAGCCTAGACAAAATCCAAGCAGTGATAAAAGGTGATGAAGGTCAGGTCCCAGCTCCATTACACACACGGGAAACCCAGACCTCTTCCTCTTGAATATTTCCAGGTTTCTACAACAGTGGAGACATTCCAGGACCTGTCACTCCCAATCCCAGGGAAAGAGGACTTGGCCAAGCTGCACTCTGCCATCTACCAAAATGTGCCAGCTAAGACAGGGGCATGTGGGGACAGCTATGCCTCGCAAGGCTGGATTGCTTTCATCATGGAGTATATCCGGAGGTGTGTTCCCTATGCAGGACCTCTGTTTTCTGGGATTTGCCCTGCAGTGCTGGAAGGCAGCTGTCCCTAACCAGTGGTGTTAACATTGGAATGTCAGTTGGAACCATTCCTTGGAGGACAATATTTGGTACCTCACAGGGCTTGGAGCCTTTTCATGTGGACCAGATATTACTGCTCCTCTAGATCTCTCACACACCTTGAGAGTTCTTGTGCAGCTGATTACCCCTTACTGCTGCCTTTAGCTCAGACTTACCCTCCAGAGCAAGTAAATTCCTGGTGTAGTTTTTCAAATCATTTCCAGTTTGAGTAGGAACATCAGCTGAGAGCAGCTGTGCTTTCTCTGCTCCTCTGGGGTGTGGGATGAGCTTAGGACCTACAGCTAGAAGGAAATTTTATCATTCACTTGGGGTTTTGTGTGCCAAAGCATTCAGCTATTTTATTTATAACTCTTAATCCCTTCTCTTCTGCAGATTTGTGGTGTCCTGTATCCCTAGCTGGTTTTGGGGTCCTGTGGTGACGCTGGAGGATTGTCTTGCTGCCTTTTTTGCAGCAGATGAGTTGA
This sequence comes from Vireo altiloquus, assembly GCA_013396875.1. NCBI lineage: Eukaryota > Metazoa > Chordata > Aves > Passeriformes > Vireonidae > Vireo > Vireo altiloquus. The sequence goes on along the minus strand of VZRF01011307.1, from coordinate 718,465 downwards.
AGGGTGAGTTTTTTCGATGGGGTCTGACAGCATGGAGGAGCATTCCATATGCGTTTTGAAGGCAGATTAAATCTCCTAGGAATCCTGCCCTGGTGTATCACTAGAGACTGGCAGTGCCAAAAGTTGGCAGCTCAGCATCTCTGAGCAGGAGGGAACTTTTCTACCTACTCAGGAGTGGGAAATCTGGGTGAGAGCATCCTCAGTGAGGAGCAGGCAGAGCTGTTGGTCGCTTGAGTGCTGTGGCTCCTCAGTTTTTTCACTTTCTCATCCTTCAGCCCTGGAGGACTCACACCATTTGCTGTTCAGGTGTGGTGGTGGGTGCTTGCCTCCTTTCCTGCTAATTAACTGCATCCCCTTCTTGCCACTTACTGAGTGGAGTTGTTTTGATCTCTTCTCATCCTGGCCTGCCCAAAAGGCTCTTAATCTGCTTACTGTCTGGAAATGTAGCTGTGTGAGCCTTGTATGCTCTGAGCAGCTGCATAATGGCTCTCTTCTCTCTCTGCAGGGGACAACATGTACAGCTGTGAACGGTGTAAGAAGTAAGTTGGCGTTACATGTATTGTGTTGCGTGTCTGGAGTTTTATTTCTGGAACTTTATTTCTCTGTACTGCTGTCAGATATTTTGCTGTATCCCCTGCCTGGACAATTCTTCAGCTGGAATTCAGATTTGTCTTGGGTTCCAAAGTGAGCAAGACCCAGCCATGCCTTTGCTGCAGGGAGTCCTCACAGCTCATTTCTTTTCCTCCCTCAGGCTGCGGAATGGAGTGAAGTACTGCAAAGTCCTCCGGCTCCCAGAGGTGGGTAAAAGCACCTTGTTTTCTAATTCTCTTCTAGCAGCCACTGAGAAGGTGAGGAGGCCAGCAGTAGAATAAAACCAGCAGGTTTTTTGGTGGCAAAGTCCTGTATCTAGATCAGAAGAGACTTTCTCAGTCTAAGCTGATGAGCCAGCAGGATTCATGAGAAACAGGCAAAGAACTCCTGCAAAGATCAGACACAAAGAGATGTGCTGTGCTCCCAGAGCTTCCATGGCAAACTGCCCTTTGGTGTCCTCTGTCCTTGGTCTTTTAGATCCTTTGCATCCACTTGAAACGGTTCCGGCACGAGGTGATGTATTCCTTCAAGATCAACAGCCATGTCTCCTTCCCCCTGGAAGGGCTGGATCTGCGACCTTTCCTCGCCAAGGAGTGTGTGTCCCAGATCACCACCTACGACCTCCTGTCAGTCATCTGTCACCACGGCACAGCCGGCAGTGAGTCCTTCCCTGGAGGAGGAGCAGGAGGGGAGGAGTGGGACTGAGGTGGGGCTGTGGTCAGGAGGAACCAACACCTCTGCTGGGCTGAAGGGCAGCATAAGACCCCCTCCATTCTCAGCCTAAGCAGCCTTTGAAAAGTGAACTGAGCAGCTTCTGATAGATCCCCTGCAGCTCTTTCAGCCTCCCCACGGGCTTGGCTCAGTTTCCCACTGTTCAGTCTTGCTGAGAGGCTCTTCCAAGGAAGGGAAATCAGGGTGACAGCGCCAGGCTCTGCTGCTCCAGCAAAGCTTGCCTGCACAGGAATTATCCTTTTTTTATGTCTCTCCCTCTGTTCTGTGCCAGCAGCTAATCCTGTTTGTGCTGCTGACATTATCCCAGGCCTGCCTTCTGTCTGCACTGCAGATCCCAGCAGTGCTGTGCTTTCTGTTCCAGGTGGCCACTATATTGCCTACTGCCAGAACGTGATCAATGGCCAGTGGTATGAGTTCGATGACCAGTATGTCACCGAGGTCCACGAGACTGTGGTGCAGAATGCAGAAGCCTATGTGCTGTTCTACAGGTGAGCTGCGCCCTCAGTGCCTTCCTGGGTACAGAACACCTGGAAATGCTTTGCACAAATGGAGTTTTCCTTTCCCTGCTCCAGGAAAAGCAGTGAGGAGGCTGTGCGAGAGCGTCAGAAGGTTGTGTCCCTGGCCAGCATGAAGGAGCACAGTTTGCTCCAGTTCTACATCTCTCGAGAGTGGCTCAACAAATTCAACACCTTTGCTGAGCCTGGGCCCATCACCAACCACACCTTTCTGTGCTCCCATGGAGGTAAGGCTGCTGGACCTGGGAGCAACAACTTTTGTGCTTTCTGGTGCATTAACATATGCAGGAAAAAGCTCCAGCTGCCATCCTGATACGGGGAAGCTGCAGTGGGATCCTCTTTGGCAGAAACTCCAGCCTGCTCAGGGAGGGATGAGACAATTACCCATTGTGCTGCTGGTTGGAGGCCTGGGGGGATGTGTAGTGCTGGGAAACAGGTTTTCAGTTCTCTGTGTTTAAAAACAAACCTGTAGAAAGCAGATAGGGCAGGGTTTATCTCTGTTACTCTGTCAGCAGGGCTGGTCCTCAGGGTTTGTTTGGAGAAGGGAGCACATGCTGTGGAAGGGAGCTGATACCACATCTGACTGCTGCTGCTTCATCAGCCATGCTGGGAAGCACTCAGTGTTGGTAAATCTCTCTTCTAAATTGGAAATGAAGCACTTGATTAGAACTTGAGGCTGTGGATTGAGAAATAGTTAATGAACTCATGACTGTCTTCCATTAGCAAAGGAAGCAGATTCTGGCATCAGAGTTCTCAGAAAGGAAAATCAACCTTTTTATTTGTGTCTGTTGTACACAGCAATAATGAGATCTCTGATTAACTCTTCCACTTGCTTTTCCTCCACAGGGATCCCTCCTAATAAATACCATTACATCGATGACCTGGTTGTGATTCTGCCCCAAAACGTGTGGGAATATCTCTACAACAGGTGAATATGGCCATTCCATTCTCTCTCCCAGTATTTGTAGAGTGTCCTGATCTAAGCCAGGATGAGCTGTATCAGTGCCTGTCCCAAAACAACAGCAAGAGCTAAGCTGGAAGAGCAAAAGTGTGGCTGAGTAGAGGCAGCTCTGTGCCCTCAGCTGCAGATGCACCTGCAGTGTCTGGAGTAGTATAAAAATCCCTGTCTGCAGGGTGCAGGGCTGGGAAGCATTTCCACTCTGCTGCAGTTCTCCATTCCACTCCCTCTCCCCGTGCCCAGGTTTGGGGGTGGCCCTGCTGTGAACCATCTGTATGTGTGCTCCATTTGCCAAGTGGAGATCGAAGCCCTGGCCAAGCGCAGGAGGATCGAAATCGACACCTTCATCAAGGTTGGCATGGGAAGCATCTGGAAGCAAGGCAAAGGGCAGGGGTGGGAAATGGAGACCTGGAAAACTCCTGCATGTTTTCCAGAACACGAGCTTACAGCACAGCCAGGAGATTGGCCTGGGGGTTCCCCAGTGCAGAGGATCAGCTGGGGAGAATGTGAGAGTGAGAATGCTGTGCAGACAGAAAGTATGAAACCATCCTTGTCTCATGCCTGCTCTGGTGAGCAGGAACAGGGTGTGAGGAAGGAATTACATGGGGTTCTTCTGGAAAATAGCAAGGCTGCCTTACACTTAATGGGAGGACCCCCTGAGATCTCAGGAGTGACTAAGTCTTTCCTGTATCTCTGTTCCTGCTCTCCCAGCTGAACAAGGCTTTCCAGGCAGAGGAGTCTCCAAGTGTCATCTACTGTATCAGCATGCAGTGGTTCCGGGAGTGGGAGGCCTTTGTCAAGGGCAAGGATAATGGTAAGGATCAGACACTGGAGTCTGTCAGGGGGGAGAGGGGGAATGGAAATTAGTTCATTTGCTGGGTCCTGGCTGAGCACTGCCCCTGGCTGGGGTGACAAGGGTGGGCAGGGTTCAGGCACCAGCCACTGGGGCTGCCTGCAGAAATGACAAAGAGAAGAAGTTAGGAAAGCATCTGAATCTAGAGGCAATGAGGAAATCAGATGGTTTTTGACATGTTTGTTCTCTGCTACAGAGCCCCCTGGACCAATTGACAACACCAAGATTGCCCTCACGAAACCAGGTGGCCACATGCAAGTCAAGCAGGGTAAGGCTGGTGCTTGCTGCCTGTGGTGTTCCTAAAAAGTAAAGGAGACTGTTCCACTGGATCTGGCTGTCCATAATGAAGTCACAGAGCAAGATGGTGTTGCAGGGGATGACAGTTCTCTACCCAGCCCGTACCCTGAGTGAGCCAGTTCTCCAGTGGCAGCTCCTGTGTGACCAGTTTGCTGCTGGGACTGGTTCCTGCAGACCCCCAGCTCCTGCCTTGCTGCTCCCCAGGCCTCTTCCACCATTCCCCTTTGTGCTGGAGCTTTGATCTTGTGTTGCTTTTGATGTGGTTTTCTCTCAGCATCTGTTGTGGTCCAGCTTGCAAAGTTAAAGCAGCCTCATGTTGTGCCTGGAGAGGTTTAGATTGGATATTAGGAAAGTTTTCTATATGGAAAGGGCTGTCAGGGCTTGGAACAGGCGGCCCAGGGCAGTGGTGGAGGGATTTAGAAGATGTGTAGATGTGGTGCCTGGGGACATGGGTTAGTGGAAGTGTTTGCAGCAGGAGGTGGCACTGCAGGGGTTTTGTTGGAGGACCACAGGTGTCTCTGCCTCCTGGGAGGGGCCTGTGAGGGGAGGTGTTGGGAGAGGAAATCCTGGTGGTGTGGTGCCCTGACCTTTCCCTGCTGGTGCATCCGGTTACTGTGTTGTCCCTTGCAGGTGCTGACTATGGGCAGATCTCCGAGGAGACCTGGGTTTATTTAAGCACCCTGTACGGAGGGGGCCCCGAGATCGCCATCAGACAGAACGTGGCCCAGGTGCAGGAACTGGAAAACCTCCACGGGGAGCAGAAGATCGAAGCAGAGACACGTGCAGTGTGATCTGTGCAGATGGGGCAGGGCAGGGATGGCACAGGTACCTCTGTGGGGGGACGGGAGGCTGGGAATCCTGAGGGGTCGAACGTCCTCCGCTGTCTGGGACTCAAGGTGTGTGCAGCTCCCCCAGCACTCCCGGGGCAGGTGGCCTTCCTCCTCCTTTCGTGTGCCTCTGAGCACGGGCTGGGGCTGGAGAGACTGGGACAGAGCTCTGCACCTGACCTCTGCCTGAAGCCGTGGTCTGAGGCTGCAGCCACACTCACGGGGTTGTCCTGACCTGAGCCCTCTCCTTTGCTTACACCAAACCAGCACTCCCAGCTTGTCCCCAGTGCACTGAGCTCTGCTCCTTTGCAGATTTTGCTTTTGGCACTTTTTATCTCAAACGTGTAAAGATAACGAGACATTATTTATGTTTCCAGTGGGCAGTGTTGCAACCAGAGAAACCTGGTTTTGAGGCTGAGGAAAGCCACGAGGTCTCCCTGTGGTTTTGTGCTGGTGGTGCACAGCTGTCACAACTTCCTAGTTTTGCTCTTTATCAAATTCTTGCAAATTCAGTTGCAATCAACTTAGAAATTTGGAAAGAAGCTATTCCCTTCTCCTCCCACTCCCAAACCCACACCTTCGTGGTCCTGAAGAATTTTATTTTCTCCTTGTGTCTGATCTCCTATGTTCAGCACGTTTTTGGACAACAAAGCTGGAAGGTGAGTCCTCCTTCCCAAAGCCTTCCTCGGACTGACCCTGCCGTGAGCCTGTGTCTGTCTCTGCTCAGCTGGTGAGGAAGGTGAAGCTGAGGAGGGTGAAGCTGAGGAGGGTGAAGCTGAGGAGGGACCCCTTTGTTCACAGAGAGCCCCTTCAGAGGGATCAGCCAGGGCTGGGGAGGGGGCCTGGCTGGGCAGGACCCAGGCTGGTGAAGCAGCTTTTTAGGAACGAGCTGCTTTCTGCAAACAAGCCCCACCTGCGTGCTGAGGTCATTCCAGATGTCCTTTGTGTTTACAGTGGCTCATTTAATGAATTTGCTCCCCAATCTACTGCCACCAGTGCAGCCAAGAAGCAGCTGATGGAGGCAGCAGAGACAGGAATGAAGGCAAAAAAGGCCAAGCTCCACTTTTCTCAGCAGGGCTATTCTTAAAATAATTTGTTCATTTTGCAGCAAGGCAATAGTTTAATCTTTGCAAGCCTTTGAGTGCAGTTTAATGGAGGCAGAGAAGGCAGAGCTGCCTCCCAGGGCCTGAAGAACCAAACTGTGTGTTCGTGGTGTGGATGATTGCACAGCATCAAGTCTGGCCTCAGTGGTGCCAGACACTGCATGGAATTGGGACCTCCTGAGCTCCTGACAAAAAATGGGAAGGGGGAGAAAAAGAAAGGCTGCTCCTTGACTTAGAGATAGAAGGGATAGGACAGGAGACTTTGAGAAGAAAAACATGGTCTTCATGTTATTTTTTCCTTTTTGGTTTTTTTTTTTTTTTTAGATCAAGTGTTTGTTGAAAAAAGCAACTTCTTTAAAAATTGTCTATAATTGATTCAGCATGTTAATTTTACAATCCTGCTCATGGGGTGCTTGTTTAGACCCAGCCAGGCCCTAGGGGAGGTCAGAGAATGAGCCACTGTTGGGATTCTCATTGTTCCAAGCTGTCTTTGTTCCCCACTGCAGCAGCCCTGGGATCTGCTGCAGAGCCTGCAGGGCTGCATGTCTGTGTTGTCTGTGTTCCAGAGGGTGCTGTACAGACTGTAATGACACTCCTGTGCTTCAGTGTTAGACCTTGTGCTGAAAGTGGTACAATAAATTCATGTGCATTCAACAAGGCCTGTCTTGCGTGGTGAGAGGGACTGACAGCTCCAGGGAGTGGGGTAGTAAAGGATTAAAAAAAATAAATATAAAACAAAATCCAAACTTCCTGCTGACCAGAGGCTGTGTGGGGACAGATCCTTCTGGGCAGCAGAGAGAGCCTGAGGCCACTAAACCATCCTGTGCCCATTGAGAGGGCATCTTCTCCATCTCTGCTCACAGACCTCCCTTCATCTTTCATTAACCCCATTTTACCTGAGTGTGCCTCAGAAAGCTCAGGGGGTCTGGATGTGCTACTCATTGACTATATTATTATCCTGGAAGTAACTTGCAAGGGAAGGAGTTCAAGTTTCATTGAGCTGTTCCAGGATTCTGCAAGAGTTTCCTGTCACTGTTGGGTGGCCAAGTGTCCCTGCTGGTCCATTCCCCTCCCTGGTAACACACATCAGCAGCCTGTTCCCCAGGGAACACCAGGAATCAACACTTCCTAAAGCAGCCCCAGAGGCTGGAGCAGCAGCTCACTGCCCCAGGGAGTGATGCAGCCTCAGCTGGAGCTGGGGTAGTAAGAACATGCAGTTTGTTCTTGAGCAGCTTGGAGTCAACTGTCCAAACTTGGATCTTACACACAAGTCCCTCACCTGAGCAACAGCTGAACAGCTCCAGACCTTCCCAGAGACACCAAGGCTGCTCTGGCAAAGCCCTGACTCTGCTCTAGGTTACCCTCTGCCTGTTCAAGCACTCAAGGGTTAGTTTTGCATCCTGATTTTATCTGAGATCTGACTGCAGCCTTGCTTTCCTCGAGCTCCACTGGAGGCAGCCATGGCATTTCTGAGCACACCTTGGACACAGCTCTGGGAGCCAGTGCCAGTGCTGAACTCTTACCAGTTCTCCTTGCAAATCATTTTCCCCTTTTTTTATCAGGTCCCTTTGTCAATTGCAAAAAAAGGGGAGCTGAAAGAACTGTTCATGCATTGGGGACTGAGGGAGAAAAGCTCAGTATTAGATTGTCTGCTCCCTCCCCTCAGTCCTCCAGGAGTTCAGTTCCTGTGTGCTGCCCCTGTTCCCAGGAGCAGAGCCATTGCTGTGTTGTAACTGTGACACAAACATCCCACACAAAAACCTTATTTCATTTTCTTCTCCCTTTTTGCTCAGCTCTCACTCACCCCTTCATTATGCCGTTTCTATTTAAAGTCAGCACTGCTGATTCTGTGAAAGATAAATCCAAGTCGGAGCCAGAGGCACACCCCCTCCTGTTCATTATTGCCCAAACCCAAACCCAGCAGCCTGTCACAAACAGCCCTGATCTGTCCTGAACTGACAGGGATGTTAATTAGTGCTGGCAAAGAACAGCAGAAATCCTGTTGAAGAAATGCAGCAGCTTGACTGTATTAACAAAAATAATCTCTAGATTATTTCTCAGATAAAAGCACCACCAGGTGTCACCTGCTGAGCAGGAAAACTGCAAATCTTTGTGGCTCTTGGATGGGACCAAGGGCTGATGGAGAAGCTGGCCAAGAGCTGGGGGCTTTTCTCTCAGCTAGAGACACTCACACATTTTTCACAACCCTGCACACCAGAATGGCATTGTACATCTCAGCCAGAGCTACAGAAACGTGCCTGGGTTTTGGATTATGTGGTGATGGGAGGCACTGCTGTTGGCAACACCTGCACATCCACTCATCCCTGCCCAAACCCACTCCTTATTAGGCTTACAACAGCCTGAGTCTTAATATAAAACCAATCAACAATCAAAAACATCTGCCAAGACTTCCAGCTAGATCAGAGCATTCACCACAAGCACTCCATGGTACAACTCTCTTTAGACAAAATCTTTTCCACAAGTTTCCAGTTCTCATAGGCTCCTACTGAAAAATCACAAAGGGCCTGCCCTTCCCAACACCAGCTCCATCCACAACAGCCCATGCTTCTTTCTCCTCACGTGACCAAATTAAAAAAACCATAAACAACCCAACCACTTAATTCTCTCTCCAGCACCAGCTGGAAAGGTCAAAGTTTGATAAAATCAAACCTCAAAGTGACCTGCTGGGACCTGGCTCTGTGGGACAGTCAGAGCCAAATTATGACTCCTGAAAATTCCAGTAGGAAATAAAACCAAAGCCAACAGGTACCACAAGTGAAAAAGTGTCATCACTCATCTGAAGAGAGAACGAGGAACAGCACCACACTGGAATGGGCTGATCTGCTTGTTCCGTGTAAATTTTACAGCTGGAAGCGAAACCCAAACCCACCCAAAGTCAGGAAGAATAATGAGGAATAAGAGAGCAGCTCTGGGGAGTTTTGGGTGGCTGAAGTAGCAGTCACAGCCAAATCCAAATTCCCACTCTCCACTGGACACATCCGTGGCAAGCAGCAGCTCCTGGAGAGCGATGGCTGCACCTCAACAGCCCCAAGAGCCCCTGCAAAAAGAGGCACCAACTCTTCTGTTGGGAAAGAAAAGCAACAAACCCATTTTTCTTCTTGTCTGGCTGATCAAAAGGGTCCAGTGAAACTGTATTTCTGGAATTAAATGTTTATTTAAATACGCAGATGACTTTGTTTCATTGCTACAAGGTCAATATTCGCTTTCAAATGGAAGCACTTTATTTGGTTGAATTCTGTCTCCAGAAATGAATGGGCAACACCAGAACCTTTTACATTGGCAATGAAATCACAACACTGAGATGCCACCGAGATCTCGAGATCAGTGCTCAAACACACATACACACATATACAAATAAAAAAGTGCTCGACATCATCATGTTAAAATAGAATTTGGCTTCTTTTAGGTCTTCTGACATTTCAAGCAGGAAAACAAAAAACCAAAGAACAATATGCATCAAACTAAATGAACTTCTGAAAAATACTCAGCATTAAACACAACTTTTGAGTATCAGTAAATATGTTTCTTCTCTATTTACAGGTGTTAAGAAAGGGCATTAGAGACTTTTGCTGGGGATCATGAAATTTCATAGGATGTACAGTCCATGCTGCTGGGCAAGATTAGTAAATCCAAGCAGAGTTTTTATAAACCAGTCACAGATTTAGTTCTTCAGCGTTCGCCAAAGGTAATTTCTACAAAAGTTATTCATTACCCTGAATAATGGCAGCAGAATAAATGTGTGCAGACTATGAGATATGACTGTCACTATTTCTTAAATAAGTTTTAAGATCCAGGCTTTTGGGAACTACTTGCCAAGTTTATAAAAACTCCATACATGGTCTTTTATTAAAACTTCAGGAATCAATCAGTCAGCTAAAGCTAATGCTCCTTCTACAGCACAATTTAGCAACACAGACATTGCAATTGTTCCAATGTTCCACAGAGGCTGACAATAATATACTGTCCACCCAGATTAAATATAGAAAAGCAAACTTTGATCTAATTTTTACATAGATGGCACAACAATAGGTGAAAATGAATTCTTAGCTGCTGATTCAACAGTGCATTGGACATGAGAATAAAAATACTGCAGCTAAAAATATTTTAAGGATATTTTTGCACACCTGTTAATTGTTCAACCCTTCAGATCCCCTGGCAGGTGGAGGCCACAAAGCCTTTGCACAAATGTTGCCACAAAGCCACAGGTGCCAACCACGGGGATCCCATTCTGCTCTTGATCTGAACAGCTCAGTGACAGCAGCAGCAGCAGCAGCGATAAGGCAGTGATTTAATGGATTCTGACCCTCCAGTGCTGCAGCCCCAGAGTTGGTGCTGCCTGTGCTCAGCACATCTGGGTTGGGTTTAAATCACAAACCTTCTGCTGGTTGATGCTGGCAACTCCTAAGCACCATCACACAACAGCTACAGGATGAACTGCAGCACCAAGGGACTTTATAAAAATAAGAGTTGGCATCTTGAATGGAGAGAAAGGGACAGAGTTATGAACACCACACAAAACCCAGCTCAAAAATTACTTCATCCCCTGTGGAGACACAGAGAGTTTGAGATTCTGGGATGTGTTTTGATGTGCTGACCCTGCAGGACAGCTCAGCAGGCAGCAAAACAACACTCACCTGCCTGCAAACAAACCCTGACAGGTTTCATTCTGGGGTCACTGCCCATAGTGGCTTCCATGTAAAATTTCTCAAATTGTGGGGATTGTACAGAATATGCTGAAGTTGGATTAGAGCCAGTAGATTCCCCCAAATGAGGTGTGGATCCATGAACAAATTTAGCCCTCAGGAGCTGTTTAGTGGCAACTGACTCTTGCAGGGCTCAAACATGTCCATGACTGTAAAACCCAAGCCATGGTAACAATTCAGGGAAAACCAAGTTAGAATATAGAAGTTTATAGAAGTTTAGACAGGAAATTGACCCTTTGTTAGGCAGTTGAGGTCCAGATCATGTGATATTTGGAGATAGTGTAGCTCTCTCACCACTGTATGACATGATAAAGTGCAGAATCACTTATCATCCTGCTTCTGCTTCAAACCAAACCAGGTGAGAACAGGGTGGTCACAAATCCTGTCTGGCTGCTGGGTCCGAGTCCAGTCCATGACAAGATGGGAGAAGGAAACAGTGCAGTTTCTTTTTTTTTCTTTCCTCTTTTATTTATCTAAAAAAACTTCGTTATTCCAACATGAACTGATGAGAACGCACAGGAGGTCATGCAAAAAAAGAGAAGGCAGGTCTGAAATGCTGAAAAACAAACCAACCAAAAGAAAACTGCAAAGAGATTAAACCACGAGCCACAAAATAACGTGACCCTGAGGAAGGTGGGCGCAGGCAAGGCAACAGGGCGAGCATGCAGGCTGAAACGAGAGCCAAACGGGGCCTGTGAGCAGCAACAAGGGCTGCCAACCAAAATGCCACTGTCCGTGTCTGTGTGTGTCTGTGTGTGTGTGAGGAACAGCAGGGACACAGGAGGGGGCAGAGAGAACAAGCAGGAAAACAAGTACATACGTGAGCTTGAAGGGTTTCAGGAAACAGCAGGGTCAGAGGGATTTAATACTTGGAATGAGCATCAGCCTGGATTTGAAAAAAGAGAAATAAAGGCTGACAAGTGTTAGTGACCATTTGGAGAAGGCAGAATGTTGAATAATGCATGTGGATCAGATTTAATATTGACAAATTGAGAGCCCAGTCCAGCTGCTGTAACACTGTTCCCAGGGGAGGTTTTCCTTTCCACGCTCTCTGTGAGAGGACCTGCAGGTTCAGCACTAAAGGCACTCTGTGAAATGCTGATGGACCAGTGTGTACATTCAGATGGACTGAGGGACAAGGGGACAAAAGACAGACCAGCACATGCTTGGGACTCTCTGGCTACCTCCTGCATCCAAGGGCAGCCAGTAGTTCTCTGGCAGAAGTTGGGAGGGATTGGGTTGGGAGAAGTGTGTGTTATGTTTGACAGAGGGGCTGTGCCAGGCTGGCAGAAGAGTGGGAAAGGCTGATAAGGAAATCCGAGCCACAAGTAGCATGCTGTGGAAAAGAGCAAGCGTCTGAATGGTACTGGGATGGAATTTAGGTCTGAATTTTTCAAGTGGGAACTCCAGACAAGACTGGCAGTCTGGCTTTCCATGGGTATGTTTTAACTGCCTGCAGGGTAAACAGACCATTTTGTTTCTCCTTCTGTGACAAGCTCGCCCCGAGGTTCTTGCACCAGCACAACACCTTTAGGAATCTAAAACATAAGAAAGACAAAAAGAAAGAGACTGGATTAGAAAGAGGCTGGGGAAAATGGGATCCCTTAAGAGCAGCTCTGCCTGCAGGAGGCAAAAGGAAGTAAATGAAGCATCTACAGGGTTACAGGGCTTGAGGAAGGCTCCTGACTCAGACAGCAACTCTTCACCCTCAGCCCTTCCCTCCAGCCTGGGATGAGCATCACTGGGATTCTGCTCTGCTCTGGGAGTAAAGCTCAGGAGCAGCACCCTGCCAGCACCTGCTTCGTGCCACTGAGGAAACAGAAAGCTTTTTCATTTTCTGTCTGCAAAGCAGCACTGCATCTGTTCAAGTGACAGCTCCAGAGACCATCAATGACCCTGAACAACAACAGGAAATTAAATCAAAGAGTTTGCAGAGGAATCCAGAGCTTTCCTTTCCACCACGGGCTGCAGAGGCCTTTCCCTCTCAGGGGAAGGCAGGAATACACAGGTCAGTGAAGCAGCCTAAGCCTCCAAATGCCTCCTCTGTCCATCCCTGTTCCCACAGACTGGTGGCTGAGGACAAGATTTTCCTTTGGCCAAGTGAAGCTACAATCCAGGAGCGTGATTTGGCCCATTCTGCTGTATCCAAGGGAATACAGGATGAGTCCAAACTTCCCTTGCATTTGAGAGACCAGGGGAACCTTCTCACCTCCTTTGCACCCACTTCCACCAAATCCTTCCAAATGACAGCACAAAGAAGTTTTCAAAGAGCCACAATAAAATATTTTTCTTGAGAAGAACTGTATTTGTTCTTAGTGTGGGAAGCAGCTCTGGGCCATTTGCTCTCCCTTAGGAATGTTAAATGTCACTATTTTTTGCCACTAATTATTGCCATGTACTAGCAACTGCCATTAAAAAAACCCAAAAACCGAAACCTCACAGGAATGAGAAAATATAATGTTTATTAGAAGAAGACACCATGGTACATCAAGCTATAAAGAGATTCCTGACAGATGATGATTCTTTAAAAAATAAGAATAGAAACAAGACAACCACACTGGCCAGACTGAACAAACCTTAACACACAACAGCAGTTCCTATGCAAGTCCAGGTGCAGGCAGCTGAGTAACCAAAAAACACTTATCAACATCAGAGGGACTGAGGAGTTACCAAAACAGCTGGGTTAAGCAGAAGAACAACCTATAAAACCATTTATATTTATACACACGTAAAAGGATAAAAACAATTCAAATTCAAGTAACTTTAGTCTTTAAGTTATGTTATATACAGGTTTTTTTATACTGGGAGAACTAAGGGCACATATTTAACAAAAGGATTTTTAAAAGCCACAGTCCAGTTTATAATTACCAATTCCTAAATAATTTGGCAAGCATTAAATAATCAGATATATCCTAGATAAAAAGTGCATCAGCATGGTTAACTTTTACCTATTTATTTCTATAAGTCAAGGCTCTGCATGATGGTTACAGCAAACAGCAGAGCTGCAGCACTGGGAATCCCAGAGCTGTCTGTAAGGAATTACTGATCTCATCAGAGGTGAGGGGGAACAGACCCACAGTGGCAAAGGAGCCAAAATGCTCATCAGCCCACAGCTCCAAAACAGTTTTTATCAAGAAGTTTAACTTCCCAAACCAACCTCTACTCCTGCATGTCACCCAAACAAACATCCAGGCTTTCTGCTGGAGTGGAACGTGGTGTTTCTCTTGGGTGCAATGCAGGGTTTGTACAGAGCTGCTCACTCCATGCAAGTTTTTGTGTGTCACACGATTCACAACATCCCTCAGTGAAAGACAGTTTTGTTCCCAAGCAGATGATGAGGTACCATAGTCAGTAACACAGGGTGGTCAGTCTTGAGCTGAAAGGCCCAACTAGCTCCTGGGTTTGAGAGTTCTCAGCACCAGACACCTGACAGGTACAGAAAAGCCTTGCAAGATGCTACACCCAGGTGTGCACAGAACAGTTTCCTGCATGAATCCCAACGGGAGCAGAGCCTGCAGCTCTCATTTCTATTCAGAAGAACAACAATGCTGTTTGCACTAAAGGGGCACAGTCGGGGCAGCACCTTCCTTGGCAGTGACATTTCAGAGCCGACCTGGAACCTAACAAAGTCTTTCAGTGATGGAGATATGACATGTGCATTCATCTCTTCTAAAGAAAACCTTCTCAAATAGAGCTCTTAAAACAACCGTAGCAGCAAACCAGGAGAATAAAGGGTGGACAGGCCTATGCAAACCTACTCAGAGATTTTCTGAAGTGGTTTGTGCACATCTGGAAAAAAAAAAAAGGCAAAACAAGATAGACATTACTGTTCTTTTTGTGACAGGGTTTGCCAACAGCCTCTGAGCAGAGGCACCCCGTAAATGTCACCAGGAGCCCTCACACAGGGCAGGGCACAGACCCAGCTTGGCTCCTCTAAGACTGTGATCAGGAGGGCACCTGCAGCACACGACTTACCTGTCCTGCTCAGTTCTGCAGCAGAGCCCTGACAGCACAGGCTCCAGCTGAGTGAAAAAGCAGCTTTTCCCAGAGCACTGACACTGAGTTGCCCCTGGCTCATGGCACACACACAGCCTGGCTGGGCAGGTAAGGCTTAGCCAGAACTGACTCTGCTGGCTGGCACTGTCACAGGGGCTGCTGTGAGCTCCCAACCTTGTGCCACCAGCCCTTCGTGGTGCCAGCTGCTCAACCTTTCCAAAGAGAGGAAAGGATTGCTAAAGTTTGCAAATGCTTTAGTATTTACAGCATTATCTTCAGGAATGTCATTGTTTTCATTTCAAGGACTGAATCAAGTCACTTCTACCAATATGCTGAAAATCAATTTGCAGCTTGCAACAAAGTTCACCTTTTAAACACAGTAGCATTTTCTCCAAATCTTTATACTGCATTCTATGAAAAGTTCTCTTTCAGCTTTTCTTTTAAATCAGAGACTTGAGAAATAAGAGGTAAACAGTATAGTTCCTATACATAGATATTCACAGATACATTTGATTTAGGTTCTGAAATCCAGCAAAATTAATGGAAAAACTTTGATCTGAAAATCCTCCTTCGTGGCTAGAAATGGCTGCAGCTGTATCAGCCTTTACCCCTGGCACAAGTTTGCATTTTTACTCTGATGGAAGGTGTCTCTGCCCA
The DNA here is from genome assembly GCA_013396875.1 of Vireo altiloquus. NCBI lineage: Eukaryota > Metazoa > Chordata > Aves > Passeriformes > Vireonidae > Vireo > Vireo altiloquus. The sequence continues at coordinate 703,212 of VZRF01011307.1, read as the reverse complement.
TGGCAGAGGGATGGAATGAGATGGTCCCTTCCAAACCAACCCAGTCTCTGATTCCATCATTTCCAATCCTTCAGCCTTGTTCTGGATACAAAGGAGAATGGATGATCCATGTTCCTCTTTCAAAGGTTAATAAAAACCAACAGAGGAGGCTGAATTTTTTGCACTCTTTTGCATCTCAACTGACCACGTATTTGCCAACAGGAACATAAAACTACTGTATTATGGCAAAATAAACCAAGGCCCAGATTTTCACCTACAGCAGACAAGGCACTGCACTGATTAACACCAAATCCAACACTGAGCTGCTCAAGTTTCAGTGCTGGTTTACTGACACAGTTCTACTCCTCTCTTCCTGCTGCCCATAAACCCCAATGAAAATGGTTCAGTTTGCTTTTGACTCGGATGAGGCTGCTTGTTTCACACCAAGAACTCTCAGGTCTAGGAAACACAACAATAATCTGAAGGATTAAGTGACTGAATAAACACAAATTATTTAACAGTGGAGTTCTAACACGTCCTGATTTGAAACAGGGCTAAAATCTTTTGATTTCTTGGTGTATTCCATTACCAGGTGTTCAGCACTGGCATTTACTCCAGCCAAGTCTGCCCTGCAGCACTGCTTCCTTACACAGCACAACCTATCTGGAATTAAAAGCAACAAACAGCAGCTTACAGAGTCCAGACTCTGAATGTCTCCGTTGATCTCATGTGAGCAAAAGATTAAACCAGATTAGTTCTGGTCATCTGAAACAGCAAATACATCTGAAATGTAGCAAAATGGGAAAGAACAGAGGAGCTTTCCTAATGTTTTATCCATTTATCAGGGACCACAGAGTGCTGTGTAGAGGGGTTTTGCTAAGATCTCTTCTTCCCCTTCCACACACAATAAACTAAATTACCACCAGTTTTCAATCCAAAAGGTCCCCAGTACACAACAGGCTCTGAAAAGCTCCCACACAGACACAAACCAGTAGTCTAAACAATTCCCTATATAAAGTTCCACCGAGTGACTTTGGGAAAAACAGTTGACTTGTGGATGTGTCTGAGATGCCACCTGGGTATCTGAGGGGAGCCTGTATGATCCCAAAGGGCTTTTGCTTCCTGCACTAAGCTGGGTGTGCAGTGGCAGTGACAGTTAAGCAAACACTGTCCAGGAAAGGCTGCATTTCCCCTCTGCTTTTACAGTCCCCCCCACTACCCTTCTCTGAACAAGAAAAGCACGTTTTGCAGTACAACAAGCCATAATTAGTCCACGTACAGAATAATGCACTTGGTGGCATTGTACAGGTTCTTAAAAGGCTCTATCTGCAACACAGAGCAGCTTCAGGGTTGGATTATCTCTGTGAAAGCAAGTAAAACAATAATAATATCATTAAATATAGGTCATAGCACCTTTGGCATTTTTGTCCAAATAGACTTCAACATAGGACGTGGGGACATAGCCCTCCTCATCTTCGTTCCTTCGGATCCGCGTCCACCCATCGCCTTTATCTTCTTCTATTACATAGAGCATCTCTCCTTCTGCTACAGAGATTGTTCCTTCATTCTGACCTGAAACACACAGCAACAGGGACTTGAGGCTGTGCTGCACAGCAGGAACCACAGATAGGGTGCAGGGAGCTCAGGGCACACTCAGACCATGGGTGGGCACAGCTTTTGGTGCATCACTGGCAGCAAGAACAGGGGCTGGTGATTCTGGAGTCAGCAGTGAGTACACAAAGAACCAGATAAATGTGACCCTGACAGCAGAGTTTTAGTTCTTTCTCTTGCAGAGCTCCTGTGCAACAGGAGACAAATCCCTGTCTTGGTGCCTTTCCACAGAATCACACCAGAGCACCACTTGCCCTTCGGCTATTTAAGGTTAAATAAAGGTTTCCCACTTGCCCTTGGCATATGAACTTAAAAAAAACCCAGTCTGTGAAATGAGGGTAAGGTTTGAGTGATACCTTCAAATGTATAGAGCGCTTTACATGTCCCTATGGTGGGTAGTGGTTCTTCATCATCAAACTCATCGTCAAAGTCTGTTGCAGGTACTTTCATCTCAGTCTCCTGGCTTTGCTCTTCTGTGTAACTGCCATCGGGGCTGCTCAAGAGAGGAAAAACACAGCAACTATAGCAACCAACCTCAGCAGCAGAGAGAACCACTCTGTCACCAGGCTTGGGGCAAGGGGAGCAACTCCAGCTGGAGCAGCTCAGTGATTCCAGAGCTTGCTCAGAACTGACTGTGACTACAGATGGGTGAGAACCTCACTTTTACCACTAAAAGCTGTGTAAGTGCAGTGGCTCACTCGCCCTCGCAGCAGTGAGCGAGGAGGCTGTCACACAGTTCAGAAACACATTCTGAAATGCAGCTCTTGGAGTTGGGACATGGCAAGAGCAGGCTGCAGGGCCCTGGTGTGTGCCTGCCCTGGCTCTGGTGGCAGTCCCAGCCCTGTACAGATACTGTACCTCTCGCGGTCCTGGGCACAGCTGTTCATTCCTGACGGGTTCTGGGTCTCGTAGACCCCACTCTGGCGCCGGGGCTGCTCGCTCCGTGCTGGCAGCCTCCCCTCCACATCCGCCAGCCAGCCCTGCCACACAGACACACAGACAGAGAGAGTTCACCCTGCTGGGATGCTCCTGACAGCCAGGCTACAGAACAGACTGGTTTGTAAACATGTTCACATTTCCTTTTGAGTGGCAGTGGTCAGTTGCTCTGATTCTGGATTGTCTTGCCAAAAAACACACTTATTGAAAGTGTAACTATTTTTTGGCACTGGGTGCTGAAAACACCCTGACAGAGAAGCAGTTAGCAGCCAGCAGGAGATGATGCTGCTCTGGTCACAATGAAGTAAAAAGATGTACGGCTGCTTAGAGTAGTCTCAGTAACAGCAGAAACGCAGCAACTGCAGAATGCACGAGAACAAAAGCTGGGGAGAGCGAAAGAGACACTGATTTCAAACGGGTAGGAAAGCAAATGGATAGTAAAACCACATCTGAAATTAATGGGCTGTATCTGTTTATGTTCAAAGCATAATGTAGAAAGTGAAGTCTTTTCTCAGCTGTCTAATCCTTCTCATGTAATTATAATGGGCTTCATATATTCCAAACACTCCCCTTCCCCTTCTGGAGATTTTATATCACTAAGCAGCTTCCTGTTCATGGCAGACTATTCCTTAAAACATATTTCATCTGATGGCTTCTGTCTTGCTGTTATAGTGTCTAAATGGTGCTTTGCATTTATGTCACTCTGATTTTCCACAGACGTCTGTAACATGATGCTTCAATTTATTTAATTAATTAAATAAGCATCTGAAGCCCTCTGGGCAGCCCAGAGAGCACAACATTTTCCCTCCACCTCCACGTAGCACAATTTGTTTTCTGTGGCAAATTTAACCATGGGCTGACAGCCACAGGAGATGGGGCATGTTTATGTTACACAAATCAGCTCAAAGACCCCAATTAATGCAAGTGCTCACACAGCCCTTGCCCACACACCAAAGTGCATCAATACATCTGGAAAAAACAGGAAGGCCCTGCTCAGACCTGAGCATTTGCTGAGCTGCTTTTTGCTGAAATGTCTCTTCTCATACCTCGAATTTCTGAACTTCTAATCGCAGCTTTTCAATGTTCTGCCCAAGCTCTGCCAATCTGTGGTCCACACTCGCTGCGTCTCCCATCTGGGGGTTCTTGATGTACACATCTTTCATCTTCGTTAAGGCATCTCTGAGAGGCAAAACAAAAATAAAACACATTTAGTGCAGCTGGGGGTAAATGCCTTTAATAAACTGTGTCTTTTTCACTCTGAGGTTCAACCTAAGCTGTTACAAAAGGAACTGAGAACACCCAGAAGGGGCTTTTGCCCTGTATAGAACCAACCATTAAAAAAGAACAGTAAAATTATTTGCCAGAAAAGAATTTACACTGTCAGAGATGAAAAACAGTGAGTCACCTACAATGTGAGAAGATATTTGATATTGATTTTTAGCCTGACATAGTTTTTTATGTCGTACAACAGTATCAACTTGCTACCCTGGGGAAAGCAATAATAATAAATCTCACAACCATTGACAGCTTCAACTTTCTAGACTAATATCTTTCCAGTTTTTGGGGCATAGACAAAGAGTTGAATCATAATTGTCCATCATGGTCTGACCTCCAGCTGAGAAACTGGGACAAAGATATATCAATACAGAAATGGAGTGCAAACGAGAAATTCTCACCCTGCCTGTTGCAGCTTGTCTTTAGCAAACCAAATAATCTGTAAGATATTTATTTGTTTCACACTGCTTAAAACGAAGCTGGCTCCAGATGGTTTGTGTTTGTCACAGCACAGGGACAGACAGACTCAAGGCTACAAAATGTGACCCTGTGTCCGGCTGAGTCCCAGGGCAGCTTCACTCGCCTGCTGATGGACATTTCAGAGCTGAAAGATGGAATTATGGGCTGGTTTTAGGCACAACTATTCAGATTTTCTCTAGGCATTAGCTGGTGGGACAGAGGTTAATTTGAGTCCCACGACTCAAGTTAACACTCTTTATATTTTAGAGTTTCCCACCAAACTCTTGACAATTGCAATCCTGTGCCTTTGCCTTGCGTGTATGGAAACTGGGAAAAAGTGTGGGTGGCAAGGAAGTGGGACTGCTCTGTGCCTGAAGCCTTAAGGGACAATGTTGCAAACATATGAGTCACAATTATTACTGTTTAACTCTTATTTAACTGCTGGTGCTATTTTCTCCATCATAAACTGTCTTCATTTAAACTTCACTCTGCTGTGATTCCCTATCTGTTGGGTTACCTCAGAATCAATAAAGAACAGAAAGAAAAACTTAAGTTACCACAAAGGAAAAAAACAAAGCAATCAGAAATCATATAACCATCATATCATATGCCATTTTCCTTTCTTGTTCATGATACAAAATTTAAAGGAGAAATTTTGGGTTAGTAGGCAAAATAAACAGATTCTTGAAAGCAAGCTGACACAAAATGTAGGCATATGGGTACAAATGCAAAGCAGTATTTAGGGACAGACCAGTCTTGAAATCCTTCAGGGAAGACAAGTTCTGTGTCTCACAAACAAAACACACTGAATCTTTAATGCAACTGCAGAATGTGAACAAGCACAAAGCACAAATAGAGGATGCCAGAATCAATTAAAAGTGTGTAGCTAAAATAGCCTTATTCTCAACCAGAATGATAAATGCAGCCTTGCAGAAAAAGCATTCACAAAAGCACAGGAGTCATTATCTTCCTGCTTCCAGGAAATCTAAGCTACAGATCAGAGAGACTTTGGATGATGCCATCATCCCCTAACAGCCTCTCCTGTTGGGATCTGCCCACATCCATCACACACAGGGGCTCTGCTCAGTGCAATTTCACTTTTCATTGGAGAGGTTTGACTCACCTTTGATCTATCTCTTTCTGAATGTCCCTGTTTAGTTCATCAACCTTTTGCTGAAGCTTCTTTCTTCTTTGCTCAGGTGGGAGATTGCTGAAGTCTTCTGGGCCTGCTCCCTGCACAGAATGGAAGGTGGGGGGTGGGAGAAGGAAAAAAATTAAAAATCAGAGTCTGAAGGAATCCTTTGGGATTTCATTTTGAGAACGGCTCACAAAAACCTGTGCAAAATCACAGTGGTCTGAAGCATTGTTATCACTTGTACTGTGTTATCAGTCCCCGAAGGCTGAGGAATCTGGATGCCCTCGAAATGATCCCAGGACCACATCCTGCTTCCCTAACAGAGGCTAATGGAAGATCAGCTGGAGAATTCCAGAATTTGACAGCAAAGCTGAGAAATTTTTTTTATCTAACTTTTATCACCAGATTTTATTTAACAGAGTTCCCTTCTCATGGAAAGCGGATCCTTCCTGCTTTCCTTCACTCTGCTACAAACAGCATTCCCATAAAAGCAGTTCTTGGCTTTTATTCCTTGCATTTCTCCTTTATTCAGTGCACTTCTCCTGTGCACTGCTGACTGAGTGTTGGTCCAACACAGTTAATTTATGTCACGGCTCTCCTGATCACACCAAGCTAACAGAAGCATTCCCCACTGGATTCTGCAATTTAAAAAACATGCTGCTTACTTTCCAGGGTCCACATTCCAAGCCAAAGTCTCTCAGTTTTTCCTCTCCCACTTGTACTCACATAAAAACCAGAAGTTATATCAAAGCCATGGAATCAGTCAGTTTGAAATCATAACCAAAAAGAAAAAAAGTGCAAAAACCACAGTGGTTACCTTTGCGTGATTCTGCTTGAAAACCCCTTTTCTGCCTTCTGCTATGTCTCCTCTTGATTACCTCAATTTGATATAGCAGATAGATGATATAAAATACATCCACACTCTTTTCTTTACAGTAACACCTACTGTTGTCTGGCCAGAAGGCAATGGGGCAGATTGGGTGAGCTACACTGAACACACATCAATACTGATTAGTTGCACCATAAGGGAGTGAAGTTCTTGTGCATAAACTTGAATTTGGGCAGATCTTGCTTGTTTTGGTTTCTGCTCATTCCCTGTCCCATTTCTAAGGGAGAATATGGGAGACAGAAGGGCAAAACCACAAAGCTGAGTAACCAAATTCAGTGGTCCATCAGCTTACTGAGAGCTTGTGAGCAGAGCTGGGTCATCAGTCTTGCTAAAACACCAAATTTCTCTCTGAGGAGAGTGATTTAGAGGAGACACTGCCACAAAAGCTGCTTATTAGACCCTTGGCTCTGTACTGAATGTGCTGGGACACTGACTTCCTCCTGCAGCTGCAGAACAAGCTGTTCAAAACCAAAGTGTGGGGGTGTCAGAGGGCTGGAGGACAACCACACAGAGGTCACCTTCTCCTCTGGCCATTCCAAAGTCACAGAGCAGGCCTGATGAAACTGCTGCTGTATTGATTGTCAGTCAAAGATGTCATGTGCTTCTAGTGAAGCCTTGATCATCTGTGCAAAATTTGCTTAAAATTCCATTCGTGAGAAAATGAGAAAGCAAATTTAAGACAAGTAACTGAGAAAGTTATGCTGATTCTGAAACTTTACCCAGTAAAGTGCTTACATTACTTTAACAGTAACAGTAATGTAACAGTGCTTACATTACTTGTTGTGCCTAGCAGAGGAAAGATCTATTTTAACTTATTCTTTAATGTTTAGATTTTGCTTGACAGCAACTCCCACATCACAACAGACATGAGAGTGATTCAATATATTTTATGGATAATCTACACTAGAGCCACACACATCTTTTTAAGGCAAAGCATCTGGAGGCAGCTTTGTAAACAAACAAGCAGTTACAGGAAAGTCTAGATAACATATTCTGTGCTATCCTCCTTACTACTGAGCAGAAGAGACAAGCTTGAAAATATCCCCAGCTATACATTAGTAGAATGCAACAGATAGAGTGGAATTTGGAAAAGCATCTTTTTGCTATCTTGTTTTTGATTCTTCAACTTCATTCAAGAGTTCTAAGCTGGACTAAGTCCAGCAGCTTTGTTCACAATGCTTCAGACCAAAACACAAGTGTTCCATAGAGCTGCACACCCAGGGCTGGGATGTGGTCTCACTCCAACTTTAGTCCATGTTCAGGGATTTCTGAAGGCCCTGCTCCAACAAGGAGAGTCAAGGAGCAGTTTTTGCACGTGCTGGGCACATTTCATGCTCTCAAGCACAAACCCACCTGAGCTACCTCCCCAAGCGTGGACATTGCCTATGTTTTTAGAAATGCTGGAGCAGTGAGGTGGGAAAGCCATGCTATTTCTGATATGCTGCTCACAAAGTCTCCTTGCGGAAAGATATCAAGATTTAGGATTCAAGTTGTCCCAAGATGAAGGACTGAAAGCAGAGGCTGTGTTAGGACCAGTTTCTGGGCTGAAGCTATGTGTGAGGAGAGCATGAGCTTTCTCAGCCCCAGTTTTGGCTCTTGCATAGCGAGGATCCAAGAGGAGATTACAAAAAGCTGCTTTTCTTCACCTGAGGTGAAAATAGGTCTCAGCCCTTCCTGCACATCCTATCAATTTCTACTATTCCTGGGAAAAGGCCATGTCAGACATTTTGGGAGGATTTGTTCCTGCATACAAAGGCTTAACTCAGCTACACAGCACCCTAGCACTGTGACCAAGAAAATGAGTGGAAATCTCGTATAAATTCATTGGACTCCCAGGACAGTGGCTTGGTAACAGCCAAAAGGCGGCTTGCAATTATTCCAGGCACTTCCATCACTCCTCGGACCTACCACAGGTCTTCATGAGAAGCAACCTTGCTAAAGGAGCCCAAGAAAGTCACTGTGCTGCTGGAGCAGCAGCAGGACCCCACATGTTTCCCCTGGATGAGCTGCCTTGAGCAGAAGAGGTCACAACAATGTGTCCAAGAACAAGATATGTGTACAATCACAGAATGGTTTGTACTGGAAGGGATCTTAAAGCTCATCTTGTTCCACCCTCTGCCATGGCAGGGACACCTTCTACTACCCCAGGTTGCTCCAAGTCCCGTCCAACCTGGCCTTGGACACTTCCAGGGATGAGCCCTGTGCCTGTGCCTCACCAGCCTCACAGGGAAGGGAAGGGAAAGAGCACCCAAAGGCACAAACTGTGAGGAATAAGAGAACTTGGAAGCTAATGCAGTTTAGGTGCCCCTGTGGGTCCTTTGAGGTCTCCAAAATGCCATCACTGGCTGCAGCTCTGGCGTGTTTGCACAAGGTGGGGCAGCAAACCAGGCACGTTCTCCTGGTGAGGGGCTCTCCAGGGCCAAAGGAATGCAGACAATCTGTCAGGGACATAGCAAGGTGTGGGGTGTCTCGAGCAAAACAGTACCTTGTGCATGGAGTTCAGCACGTAATTTGCTTTCCCAGGTCTGTGGACCCCTTCCCTTTCCAGCTCAGTAACATCTTTGTCTTACCATAGTTGAAGTAACCTTCCCAGCTGCATCCAAGGTGGAATTTAGAATTCACACATATGCATATGCCTTAATTTGCAAATTCAAATCAGATTGAGTTAACCTTGTTGGTTAAGGTTTACAGAACTTTAATTAATGTCATTACTGGTTATTCTGAAGGACTACATAGGGCTGTAAAATGTAGGTGAAAATGATGCAGATTTCCAGTAATACTGGACATGGAAAGCAAACTTTGCAGCTACTTTACACAGAAAGACATGCATGGCTCTCTGGAAAAAGTCCAGCAAGCACAGAGACCTTTATTTTAATTTTTTCCCTTCTTTTAATATATACGTATACAGTAGCAGAATTACTTGATACAGTTTTTCTACATTTTCATAGCCCTAAATTATAAAAGTGAAAACTAAACTATATATTAGAGTTAATTTTTTAGCAGCTTATTAGAAGACTGAATTCTGATCACCTCTATTAGACTCCAGACCTGTGTATTCAGATTTATCTGATAATGGTCAAAAAAAAGCAAACACAAAGAACAAATTTAACAGTTAATTTCAGTGTCATGTCACATGTGGCACAGTGCACATTAAAACACACACAGGAAATTGTGATTAAAACACAGGACAGGCATGCTGTAAATGTGCTTACCAGCTTGAGAGAAAGCTTCATGTAAAATTGGAGAGATACAGGGTGGGGGGAGAGAGAGAAAAAACAACAGTGCATCAGTAGAAGAGGAACTTTTTCAGGCTGATGTTACAATAAAATGACACAATTCCCTTGCTGTTGGAAGGCAAAATGGGTCACACTAACAGATCTGTGCAAAAGTTCACAAGATGGGCTCGGGCAGCTGCCGTGACCTGGCCAGAACCAGGAATGGGAAGTGCTGTTGCTGAGCGCAGGCGAGATCGGGCCTGGACTGACTGACAGCGACTACAACAACCACAGTGGGAGTTCTCATCACAGCAACAGCACCGAGGTGCAAAAACCTCACAGCCTGCAAATGTATGAGGGTCGCTTCAGATCAAAAATGTGCTGAAATGCATCAGCTACTTAATGGAAGGGCTTTGGGGGGGTAACCCCTGAGCCAAACCTCAGTGGAGAGGTGAGGAGCAGCTCCAGCAGCACCCTGGGACTTCCAAAGAATGCCTGGTTTGCTAGCTACAGCCAAAGGACAGCACCCTGGACTGTCCCTGCAGACTGCAGAGTGCTGCCCAGGCAGGCACTGAAAGCCATTTCACATTCTTGAACAATTCAGAAACAAATACTCAGACTCAAACGTACTTTGGTCATAGTCAGACAAGGTCAGGCCCAAGGAGGAGGAAAAAAGTATCTATTCTCTTGACACCAAATTGATTCTATGACAGCATGGCAAGACATTATTCAGCCTCCTTAAATGATATACATGATCTAATTCTTCAGAAGTTACCACATTTCCTGGGACAGAGCCCAAACATTATCTTTGAGTTACTCTGGGAAAGCAAGACAAAAAGCAGTGTGTGCCCATGGAACCTCATCTCTGCCCTGCCTCACCTGCACACACAGCTCTGGGCAGGTGCCCCAGAAACTCCCAGGTGAACAGCTGTGCCTGGGCACCCAACCACCAAAATTCCCAAATTTCCAGCACTGTAACATGACAAAACAGCTGCAGTTCTGAAGGTTTTCCAAGAGACAGGGAGACTAACAGTGCTCAGTTCTGTGCCAAGCACAAGTGAGCTGCAGCTCGAGATCTAAGGCCAGATAGAAAGGGAGAATCCAAACACCACCCAGCCTCCTCCTCCAGCAATGGGCACTGAGCTGCCCTGCCAGCTCTTGGGGACAGTTGTGAAATGCTCAAACCACCCAACAAACTTGAGGTGCATAAAAGCACACACTCTGTGTTAACAACAGCTGAAAGGTAAAAGCTAGAAAATGCCTCTCTCCAGGCAAGGATTTGTGCTGCCAGACTTGGGAACTCCTTTCCATTCAAGTTCTCTGTCACTACCAACAGCTCCCGGGAATGGTGTTCTCAAACAGATGTTCCATTTTTAGCCAAAACACAGGTCATTGGGACTGGATTTAACATAAAGGCTCCACACCTCCTGTGGGCAGCTGATTTAAGAAACACGTTTTTTTCTCCAAAATAACAATTCCCATTAGTTACCAGGAATTGTACAGCAGCACATGCCAGCCTTTCAAGGAAAAAAAATGGTCTTGAAATAACAGTGAAATGCTGCATGTGAACTGATCATTAAGTGACAAGGCAGCAGTGACACTTCCCTCTGCAGTCCAGTCCATTAGGGAACAAACACATGACAATAATCACAGTGCCATGAAGAAATTCACTCTCTGAGCTAAAGAGGCCATTAAAAAATAAAGCAAACAAAACCAATCCATTGGAGAGAGTAATCATAGAAGGAGAAAGAATGGTCTTGAAGAAACTCAGCGTAGGCAGCTTGTGTTTGCATCATTGCTTTAGCACTCCTGTGAACTTTAGCATAGACATGATCAGCACAAATTGAGATTCTTGTACATAGATACAGACAAGACTCATGGTGCAGAATAAATATTTACCTATGAAGCACTCTAAAAAGGCACAAATGTATGCTACATGCGCTAGTGGCTAAACACTACTCACTCTAAAGGCACTAAATACTGCGGAGAATCATCTGCATCAAGGCTATTCTTTTGCTGCAAGTTCAGCAAATTTGAAAGGGATTACAGACACTGTATGCCCAATTCTTATGCTGTTAAGTATGACACAAATAGAGATCTTATTAATAGCATTTCCAAATAGTACATCAGAGATTGTTATAACCAGTATAAATAAAGCAGTTCATAGGCTGGAAACAATGAAATGCTGAAATAAGTAATATTCACAGTTTTCCATTTCTGAAATTTATTGGTAATTTTATGTGACAGTGATTCAGTTTCTATAAACAAATATAAGCAGATTGAGAATAAATCTGCATTAAACATTACATAACTACTTTTACCCATTCTGTTGGGTTTTCACAGCTAGAAACTTGCTCACAGCTCCTGGGAGAACAAAGGCATTTCCCCCCCAAATGATCAAATAAGTTACATTTCCTTGAAATGATAAAATGCGTTTCAAGCTGTCAATTTAAACCAAGCCTAGCTTAGTCTTGCAGGGAAAAAATGAAAAGTCTAAGAGCCACAAGCTTCAATAACACATGAGAGAGCATGAAAGCCAGCAGGTCCATGTGTTATTGGACAGTCACGGCCACTAACCTCACTTACAGAAAACAGGGTTGAAATAAATCACTGGACTTCCATACAACCAAGAGATAATTTTCTTTCTTTTTTTTTTAGTGGCCCTGTAACAATCTCCCCATGCTCTGCTTTATGCAAATACCAGATTTAGAGGTCACGTATCTTGATTCCATGAACTATCATTACAGACAGTTCAGAGAAGCTTCCAGAGGCTCCAGGGAGTGCTCCACAACCAAGGCACAGAATTCCTGTCCATCAGGGGTGGCTCGTGATGCTCAAGACTGCATTCACTGAATAATTTATAATAAATGCGCAGAACCTGTTTGCAACACTTTGAATTCCACAGGTCCGGCTGCTTTAATTGTGCCAATTTCAGCATTTCCAGGACTAGCAGACATTATCTTTCCTGCACATCACACCGTAAGCTGCCACTTGTCTCCCACCAAATTTTCCTTGGCTCTTTGACAAAGCACATTCCCACAGCACACTCGGGACGGCGTTGTAAGTGGGGTTAGCGACTGTGTAGCAACAGTATGGGCTGATCACACCATACTCAGACTTACAACATATTCCCTAGCCTCAACGGCACACGTGGGTGTCCCTAAAGTCCTCTTCATGAGTTCTTTGTGAATATACAAAGACTGTGTCTGCTGGTGAGTCAGCAAGAGAAAACACACATTGGTTACACTGGAGACGAGCGCGACACCTCTGCTTCATTGCTTCTACAGCAAAAGACAGCTTGGAGTTTAACTACCCTCAAAGAGCAGAGTGGGAACCTCCTGGGAGCCAGGTGAATATTAAGAGTTCAGCATGCTCAGAGAGATCAGAAAATACAGTATTTTTAAATGCTTGTTTAAATACCAAGGTCAGAAAACACCTCTCTCATTGCTAGAACAAACCATGGCTTTAGTGACCCCACCCACCAAAAAGTCCCGGTCTTGGCACAGAGAGAGACACTTACGTTAGAACAACAAGGATTCCCAGGGCAGGGGACAGAGCAGGTCGGAGAGGGAGTGGTTTGCCTGCTGTCTCTGCATGCTCACAGAACAACACAGCACTGATCAGTGGGGCGGATTCAGAGCTCAGTGTCGAGGGACAGGAGCGCACAGAGTGTCAGAGGAGACGGGCGGGGAGGGACAACAGCAACGGGTGCAATGGAAATAAAATCATATTGTAATGAAGTCAACAACTTCCACTAAAAAGGAAACCACAAAATTTCCTCCATGTGCTTTATGGACCTTGGATACTGGCAGTAATGTCTGTCCCAGCTCCCACATCATCCTCCTTGCTCAGTCCCTTGCCGGGCTCTGGGGCACGGGAGGAAAGCCAAGTCCACAGAGCGCGCACGGAGTTGTTCAAAGGTGTAAGTTCTACCCCTGGATGTTGTTAGTTTGGAGGACTGCTCTTTAAAAAAAAAAGGTGCTGGTGTTACTGCTGCTACAGCAATGAAACAAAAGAACACAAAATTAGTATCAACCAGCAGAATACCGAGTTTCCTTTGTCCTCAAAATGGAATTAGAAAAAGCAGAGCAAGCATAAATGAAATTATAAGTTATGTAACTGGTTCCTCATTCTTTGTGCTCTTCTGGCTTTAACTTCCCTAAAGAGATGAAGTTGATTTGAAGTGTTACACTAATTTTATAGTGTCTTTTAAAGCAGCTATTAGAAAACACTCACAAAAAAATGTATGAGCGTTTTTTCCCCTTCTCCTAGCTCTGATCCATAATAAGTCCTCTAACAGTTTTATGGTATTCTCTATAACGGACATTTCTGCTGCTGGGATTAGAAGAAAAAAGTTTTGAGGAAAATACAAAAATGTGATTAGAAAACCATAGACACTGACAAGAGTCAGCACCTAAATATTTAATTTTTTTTTTCTTTTTTTAACAGACTAGGATTTCATATTGGCAGTGATCACTGATACTGGTATTGGTGCCTCCACATTAACCTTGCATCTGTTGTGAATTGTTCAGGCATCTGTTTCCTTCCACAAAAACAAGATTCACTGGATTTTCGGTTTGGAAGCAAAATTAAAACCAGACTGGGCACAGGATATACGATAGCTAATTATATAATTTGTTTTAACAGTCACCAGTGATTTTGCCAAATGCAACATAAGATGCTAAACCAAAATTTTTGAAGGAAATTGCTAAAACACACTGCCTCTCCAGACACGTTCTGATCTCACAGATTTCATGAAGGAGTTTTATGGGAATCCATTCACGTGTTATGTTTCAAGGATCAATTACAATGTGCAATTCCTGCTGCTGGAATTTATCCTCCTACAGTCTTAGGACTTGCTCGTGTCAAATAGCTTATTTTCTTTTCCTTATTCCTTAAGACAGTGCAAAAAAGGAGTGTGATCCCATTTTTTCTGAAGCAAACTTCTTTCCCTGGCTTTGTAGGATTTGAGAGCTGAGATTATCAAGAAATCCAGGAAGCACCTGCTTGGCAATTTGGCTGAATACTCTAAAAAAAGACTTAAAAGAGCCTTGTGGGCACCTTCACTGAAGGTGTCTGGAGTGGAATTCTGCCAAGGAACAGACCCAGCAGTGCAGAGACAACTCAGAGCAAATGAAATGATCCAGAGTCTAAACTCCTGTTACACTGTGCTGCCCTGACCTTCCAAAAAGTTGCTTCCCTGATGTACAGATCAAATGTTCTTCTGTGCAGAGGAGAGTTCTGCCCTACATCCTCTTCATTCCTCTGGTAACATCACAGTCCAGTATTCCTGACATTACTGCTCATGCTCCTGAGCAAAATCAAGATGTTTTTGGATTTTACAGGGGAATGGAAAAGAACTGAGTAAAGGAAATCTTACTAAACTTAATAAGGTTAAAGCAGAATTAACAGTATTGTCTAGCTGTACTTAATATAATAGGGGTCATATCAACTGAAACAAATACCAACCACTCATTTTTCACCAGATAAATTAAAAGGATTTTTTGGTGGTTCTTGATTTCCTTCTTGCCTGGTTAGAATTATTTTATTTTTGAAGGTCATATGGCACTTGATGATCTCTTAGTCTGACCATTTCTAAAATACAAATCACCAAGGACCTATAAAATGTGAATTTGACAAGTCTTCAAATGAGACAGAGCAAGCTGCCAGAGGTTTGCAGCCTCCCCTCCTCCTCCACATCTCTGGATGATCCAAGGGTCCTGAATTCATCCCGCTGGGATAAGAGATGATGATCTGAACACTGGACTCCAAATCCACAGGATGAGTCAGGCAGGAAAAGTATTTACATACAAACATCCTGGTAGCTGACAGGGGAAGGAAATGAAATAGGAAAAGAACACAGTGAAAGGTTTAAATGAAGATTTAGCAATAGCCCTTCCTTGCACATTCTCGATGAATGTGTCAGCAGAAATTTGAGGGATTCCAGAGAAGACTCTAGGACATTGCTCTCATTTCTTTGCCTTTCACACAAAGAGGTAAGGCATGCAGAATTCCTACAGTGTGCTTGGATTTCTCAGACAGGTAATACATAAAATAATGGCCTTCCTTCAGGAAACTTTAAAAGCAATTAGTTATAATTGTTTATATGGCCAAGTAATCACTCAATAGGAATCTGTACATTTGAAATACAAACTGGTAAAGTGCCCATGGAACTACAAACCAGTATTTTTAAGTCAAGTAGGAAATATTCAGCACTATTTTAAACATTCTATTCTCTGAATGGCACTATGAAGCATTAGACTGCAACACACCCCCTGACCTCCAGCAGTGCCTTCACCCCAAAGGGGCCCAGCACTGCCCAGGACAAGGAGGACTCCAGGTGCCACCCCTGGAGTGGTGCCACCACCCAGCACATCCTCAGCTCTGCTGCTGCACAAGCAGAATTGAAAGTCTGTCTCCTCCTGGAAAAAACCACTGAGAAAAAATGCTTTGAGCCAAACTGCACCTGAGGAAAGGAGAGACACGTACAGAACGTGCCTTTGGACAGCTTAGAAACTTCCAACTTCCCCAATGAAACAGGGATGGGAAGATATGGGATTTTTTGGGTTCTGAGTGCCCTATTAAATGGCAAATTCCTAGCAAAGAACTGAAACTGTTTAAAACATCTTTATTTTTAACTGTTCTGTTTGTAACCAGACGAGACAGTGCATTGTTTACAGCACTGTTCTCAGTTCTTTGTAACCAACCACTGAAGTTCCCCACGGAAATCATCTCTGCTTTTAAACAGCTCCAGTCCTCAGTCCTAAATGAGTGCCTGGAGCAGAATTCGGGCTTTTTAAAGTAGTCACTTCCTCACTGTTACTGTCTGCTCTAAAAAACACTTAAAATACTGAACACTTTTGTCTCCTTCCTATAATTTTTACAAGAGAAAATAATTCTAAGGATCTTCACCTAAGGAGGCAAAGTCCTGCTGTGCCAGCAAATTTTCAGTACAACCATGCCATGTGTGAACTTCTGGGAAGATAAAGTCTTGTTTTTGTTTGAAAAATGGTAAATTTTATCTCAGAGACCTGATATTTTATTTACTGCTTATGAAGACCACCAATGAGAGGATTTAACTCAACACAAACACTTCAACATTGGTATATGAATATAACCACAGCTGCTGTCAGCAGCAGGAACAGTGAGTGATCTGGAAAAAACTCGGGCTATATTTCCCTCTTTATGAGCAGCAAAGGAGACAGGGACACTGAGCTTGGAACAGTGTGGATGTGTCACAAAGTGTTGGTCCAGCGTGACCTAAACCCAAGTGAATCCCCAAATAAGCCATGGAGGCTTTCAGCATCTTTCCACCATACAGTGCTTAAACCAGCATTAACATGGTGCACTGCAGCTGCTGGCAGGGGAATCCCAAATCCTGCTCCCTCAGAACCTCTCCTCTGTCATTTGGAGCTTGCATACTGCACTGACAAAGCTTTTGCACACAGAATGTAATTTTAAACTGTGCATCATGGCGCTGGGAAGTGTGTCCCAGTCTCCCTGGATCTGGCAGCCCTAGTTTAAAGCACACATGGACCATGGAAATGACTTTGTTACCACCCAGAATCAGTTCCTTTCCCATCTCACCAGTTTCTTATCTAAGACTTAGGGTTACTACACAAGCTAACACTGCAGCACCCGAACTGTGAGCTGAGGCCCAGTGACCAGAACAAAGTTCCCACTGCTCCAGTGAGAACGTCACATCATTCCAGGGAAATGCCTGAACTTTGACCAGTCAAAATCACAACAATTACTTTCTAGAATGCCTCCTAATTTACTCTTCTTCTTACACAGACATTGAGCTGAACCCACCCTGCAGAGTGAAAAACTAACGACTTTAACTTCTACATGAGTGTTACTCAATGTTCAGCTCCTCCTTATGTATTTTGTCCAATCCCTCCTCCCCCAAGACACCCAGATGGGTAATTTCCATCAGCAACTGTACTTTTTGTGGTTTCATTGTGGGGGTTTTGACTACAAATGGCTTTATAGGTTGGGAACCCTTGGATTTGTCTGCATGTTATGATAAAACACAATGGAACCGTTCACAAAACAAAAGTTTTTACATAACAGAACGTGCAATAAAAGCGCAAGAAAGAAAAGAAAGAGAGAGAGAGAGGTATCCAGAGGAGAACTTACCCCGCGCTTTAGGCTCCTGAAGCAGTGGATTTTGGGTTTGGAGGTCATGAACTCGTTGAAGCGATGGGAGAGGGGTTCCTTTTGCTGCTTGGGAGACTGGGGGCCGTTGGGAACAGCAGAGGGTGAGGCAGAGGCAGGGGGAGGAGGAGGGGGCTGATGGGGGGATGTTAAAAGGGACATAAGCTACGTATAAGAGATGGAGAAGTGACAGAATAAAAACCAAAATAAAAAGATAAAACACAAAACGAAAATAAGCATCAAAACCAATATTTGAAATCCAGAGAAAAAACCAATTAAATAATTAAATATTAAAGGCCATGGTTCAAAAGAGGGGAGAAAGCAGTAGTTAAGAGTCGTGTTAAATGAAGAGTTGTGATCAACGAAAGTTTTAGTAAGTGATGCAACAGAAGAGTAAGACAAAAGTATTTTGAAGGAAGCTCATGCAGACTCTTCCATGCAGCACTATCCCCATAAATTGCCCTGTTCTGCTCTGTGGACAGCTCGGAATAATGCATATGGATAGAGCTTTCAAATACCTGAATTTAAATGGATCAGATAAGGAAGGTACCTTAGTGCCCAGTAGCGTTTCTATTATCTGGAAGACAACAAACCACATTCCTTCCTGCTTCCAAATCATACCTCAGCAACGTGCATCACACTTCACTTGTACAAATTATTCTATGAATTTGCTCAGGAGTTAGTCCTGATGGTGTTTTTATTCTGGCTACACTGATGTAAGCACCAGACAGCGAGGCCCCTGTCACACCAGCACTACAGGAATGACCCCTTGTGAACAGGGAGATTTTTTAAACTCAAATTTAAATGGTTTGGTAAAGGGTCAGAGCAAGAGCGAGGTCAAAAAAATGAAGCTATTCTGGGCTTCCATCAGTGTTACTGAAACTTGATTGAGTCCAGTCCCCCTGACACGTCCTGGTAACCCCAGATAAATGCTGCCATGCATTATGGTGTAAAGTATGACAGTGGAATGAAAAAGGTTTAATGGATACATAAGTTAATATGGTCCTTTAAAAAGTCAACTGCTCAGTTAGTTACGCTCCATTAGTTGTGCTTCAGAGTGAATCCCAGCAATGCTCTGTTCCCAGCCACCCACCTGCTGACCCCAGTGCACAGACTGGAAAGACAACGCAAATGGAAAGCCAAGGAGAGTTTGAGGAGTGTCAAAACAGTAACGCCACATTGAAGCTTCCCACAGGTAACAATGTTAGTTGGCACACATGGCACTAGGTAAGTGGTTTACAACTCCTTCTTTGAGTTAGGAACAGAAATGGACCATGGCAGAGACGTGACAACTTAAGTAAAATTAATTTAAAAACTGCAACGTAATTAATAAAATTATACAAGAAAAAAATTAAAGATATAAGGAAACTTAAGTAACCAAAGACTACAACAAAACACCATATTACGACATCAGTTATTAACTTTCTGAATCTATTAATTCTCTTTAAAAAAACTGAACTTGCCAAGATTACTAGACAAGACACAGGTTATTGACAAAACACACACTAGCACCAAGCTCAGGTTTGCAAATCAGTACCTTATTTTTCTTGATGAACGGCCATAACTTGCCCTTGGATTTGCTACCAAACTTGGGCTCTGACTTCCCTTCCCCTCTGGAGTTGGAAAGGCTGGATTCAGACACCGTCCTCTTCATGGGCTGCGTGAAATCCTCAAACTCGATGTCTCCTGGAGGCTCGAACCCTGACTTAAAGGCTTCTATTACCATCTGGGAATCCTGGAATGGGACAGATCCAGCACAAGTGTAAACATCTCAGGTGAGGCTTGTCATCAAACTGGTGGCATATTAAGGCAGAACAAGAAAGTTTGTGTGGGACCAACCCTGAGGGTGACCAGGTTCATTCCTGGGAACGAAAGCCCTTCCAGAGCCCAGGATCTATACAAGTCTCTCTACCTTCTGCTGAAAAGGAGTGAACTTTACTGACTAGAAAAGCAAATCACACTTCAATACCCGAACAGGTAAGTGACTCATAACAAAGATTTAAGGTACAGATTTGCTGGGATGCAGCTGTTAGCAAACCAGAGAAAAATCCCAATAAATACTCCTATATAACAGAGGCCTTGCGGGATCACTCTGCCACAAGTCGGTTGTGAATTTAGTGACAGTAAATGGCTGTAAATGTTTTATGTACTTTACTCAACATCTGAGCAGTCCAAGGTCACACCAGCCTGGCGCCCTGGTGTGGGAGCCACCGAAGCCACATTCCCTTTTGGCACTGCTAGGAGGGATCCAAGCCACAAACTGGCTGTAGACTGCATACAATGGCTTTGCTCTTTTGTTACGGACAGAGGGAAAAGAAAAAAAAAAATCAAAGGAAAACCAATCCATAGCATTTTTCCTAATCAAGTCTACAAACAAAATTAATTATACATAAGATCAAATTCAGACCTCAGCTTGCCAAATGCATTTAAATCTAATGGACTCAGGAAAAGATATCCTAATAGACTTCTTATCTACTTGTTTTCTTGGGAAGAGAGATTTTTATGCTATACTCTAACAGCTGTATTCTAAGATCATTAGAGAAACTATGCCTTGGCACACAAATACCTTATTACTCTCTAGAGAAGAGCATCACTGCCCTGTTACATAAAAAGAACTTGTTGCTTTGAAGGCATTTCACAGGTTCTGTGCATGGCTGTAGGCATAAAATGCTGTTCAGGTTAATCTAGTGGGATATAAACATATCCAGAGGCCAGGCTCGACTGAGCAAAACACAGATACAGGAAAAGCTTCACAAAGTCTTTACGGGATTGTGAAGATCTACATGGATTTAAGATCCTCAGTCTATTAGGTGGCACCATGAAATTCCTACACGAGTTTTAGGGAGGTAGAACAACACTTTCCATTATCCCATCCTTGTTTGACATTAAAACTTCCTGAGATCTAAACTTAAAGATATTTTTAATGACAGACATGAAAGCAAGAAGAAGAAGGATTAGAGAAGAGGGGAAAAGAGTGGTAAAGGCTGAGAATTGGGATTGTTCAGCCCGGAAAAGAGAAAGGTTTTGGGGTAACTCAACTTCCAGTACCTAAGAAGGGAGCCTACAGGAAAGATGGAGAGAAACTTTTTGCAAGAGCCTGGAGTCTGTGGCTGCCCCATCCATGGAAGTGTTCCAGACCAGGTTGGACGGGGCTTGGAGCAACCTGGAACAGTGAAAGGTGTCCCAGCCCACGGCAGGGGGGGGAACTGAACAGGTTTTAAGGTCCCTTTCCACCCAAACCTTTCTCTGGTTCTAAGAAATTCTATCATGTTATATTAAATATTCCACCAGTATTTTATCTTATGCATGGAGCTTTTCACATTTTCCCCTCTGAATTTTACAGTGTTCCTTCCATTTATTCAAAACATCTTTCCACTACAATGGAGCTAAAAATAACCAGCATGCTCCATATATCACAGAGATAATGTCATAACAGGAACTCCAAACCCGTAACAAATTTGTTTTATCTGCTGCTAGAGCCCTGTGAATCAGGTTCTGCACAGGTTCACCTGGCAGCCACCACAGCTCACACTTGCAACACAACCTTTGTGTTGTTCAAATGGTTAGAACGGGGAAATGGAAAAAAACATATTTAAAACTGCCTTAGAAACACAGTAACAGCTAACCAATAGTCCCTGCTAAATCCAGGCAGTTTCTATTGGTATTAACAGGAATTCTATGCAGTGCAGTGAGGGCATAAAGCAATCCTATTTTCACAGTTGCACGTTTAGTAACTAATCCAGCACTTTCATTAGAATCAACAAAGCTAGAAATTACTGCTCCAGAGATGAAAAAATCCTTGATGATATTTAAGAAAAAAGAACTCTTTATGAACATAACTGTTTCCAGATAGAACACACTAAACCCTTTGTAGCTGCTCAGATATAACTGTTTTGGTTAAACACATTTTTGTCAGCACAGTGTTTACAGAAGGTCCTGGTAAATTCAGTAATCAATGCTCAAAGTCATCATTTTCCAATGTCACACTTGTGTATGAGCCATCATTTGGACTTATTTGTGTGTAAGAATATAAAATTCACCCTGATTCAAACACCCAGCTTAAGTTTCATGTGTGTTTTGCTAAGAAGACTTGGGCAGAGTATAGGCTGAGGTATAAATCTCCCAAGCATGATTTCACCATGCAGCACCAAAAGCTGTACCTCAAGCAGAGTATGTTGTTCTAACATGGGAATCTGTGCCCCAATTCCTCCTTTTCCCACTCAGAGAGTGATTTTCAGATTTCTGAGTTTCCTATGCTGCTCTCTGTGAGAGCAATTGCTGAATAGAGAGGATTAATTTCAGAACTTCAGCCTCGGGCTTATGCTGCCAGTTCATGGCTTGGGGCACTGAACAGCTCAGAAAATATTCCAGTTAAAAACATGTATGGGAAATTCAAACAGGCAGCAAGACATCTGCTGTCAGCATTTGAAGCACTAATGTGATCCATGAGAAAGGCTGGAAGAACAGAGGCTTCATGTAGGAAGAGAGAAGATCATTCTGCTCCCAAATAGAAAACCAAACAGAAAGCACTTTTGCCCTTGTGGTCACTGTACATCAGGGAGCTCAACCAAAATCTTATCAGCCTTTCTATCAGAGAGGATTCTCTGCATCCTGTGAGGGAAAATGATGTTCAGAAATCAAGATTTGCTCATTTACAGATTGCCAGCAAACCTCAAACCTACAAAGAAACATTTGACTGAAAGATTTTGCAACAGTTCATGTAGCCAATACTTTAAATATTTTTATTATTACGAAGCTAATTGGAATTAAGACATTTCTGAAACAGTTTTCTGACTATGAGACATAGAAACCACCTTTATAAGAAGTATCTGAAATTATGTCCAACATCACCTCACTCTATGCAGATGCTGACTTTTAAATTGCAAGACTTCAAAAAGTAATTATTCTAATAAAATGAGAGAATATTCCTTAAAAAAAAAACAAAACAAAAACAACCCAACAAAAATTAAAAAGCGTGGCAAGAAAGGCATTTCTGGGTGTAAAGTAGATTTGGGAAATAATCTGAGCACATCCTGCCTCCAACAAAGCAGCTTGGGGCAAGAAGCTGTTCTTTGGTTTCGTTCTGTGACTGCAAAGCTCTTGTGCTGCAGCTTGGATTCAGGATTTAAGTCTCCATAAATTTGAGATCAATACTAAATAAGACAGCCAACAATGCAACACTTACATTCTTGTGATCCACTGATTCTGCAGCCTTCGTTATCTCATCCAGACACTTCCCAATGATGGGGATCACTTGGCGGTCGACTTCTGCAAAGGTTTTCATGGATTCACCTATCCTGACGATTCTTCTTTCCTCCATCTCCTGTATTTTCTAAAATATTATATTTCATTCAGGTCAAACATCAAGATTAATTTCACAGTTTCACCCAGTTTTCCTCTCCAGCTTACATCAACTACTTTAAAACTTAGGGATTAAATATATTTTTAAGGACAAACTAGGACAGATGTTCTTAAGAAGGCACCAAATGATACTGTTCCCTCAAACATCAAAATGTCATTCTAAAAGTAATCTCTTTTACTATTACTGGAAATGTTTCAATTAAATTTTTATGTTAAAAAATGCTGATTCGTCAAACTCCTAGCTTTAGACTTCAGTGAGGATTGTTCCTAAGGCTTTTAAAAGAATTTCTGCAACAAATTCTTTATTTTCTGTGCGTGTACTGAACAATCTTATTTTCATTCCACTGCAGAATCTGAGGAAACAAAGATCTTCGTTTCCCCTTCTTTTCCCTAGAAGGTAATTTTTGGTTTTTAGGGAGTCCTGTACATCATGTCTTGTACACAATACATCACCTATTGATGTATTCGTGTACAATAAAAACATCACATGTTGTTTGCACCACAGCTTTTCAACACATGGTCCTCACTGCTCAGTGGATTCAGTTCCAGCACCTCCAGCATCTCTTCCAGGGACCTCTCCTTTACCATGGAGGGAAACTGAACGTGGCATAATTCTGTTATGACAAATTGTAGCAGGATACAGACAGGCAGGAAGAGGAGCAGCCTGATTCACACTGGACTGCAGGAGCAGTCAACTTTAAAATCCTCTTTGCCTTGACCGATCCACAAGCAACATCAATTCTTTACAAAACAACTTATTTCAACATCTAAAAGAAAGCCCTGGAGCTCACTGGTGTACAGATAGGGAAAAGGGCACCTCTGCAGGACTTGAACATGGTCACCTATAGATCACAGTGCTCATCAGCTCCAGTATTTACTTGATTCCAGGAACAGTTTATCTCAAGGCACTGACTTGAAATACCATGAGATGGAAGAGGAGGTGTCCATTTAGCTCACAAGCTTCAGCAGCAGTAAGAAAGTGCGTGTTTGCCACGCAAATATCAGCTACTTCTCATCTGATGACAAGCATGTGACATCTCCTCCCTTGAAAAGGTTGTATTTTCCACTTCTGATTCTTATGACCCATTACAATGGAACAGTCATTTAGAAGTTCTGTTCTACTACATTAACTTCAATTCATTCATTCAAGCACAAACTCAGATCTTCACTCAGAATGAATCTGATGGCTTTTTTAGTCTTCCTCTGCAGTCTGTCCTCAGGCACCCTAAGACACAATCAGTAGCTTGCTTAAAACCCTTTGGATTCCCTGCTGCAGAATTATTGTGGTTTGCATTTAAACATCTGTGTAGCCTGATTTGAACACAGGTTATAAAGGGCTGTGGGACTTTACAGATGGAACAATGCCCAGCTGCTTCCTGCCCCAACAATGCCAGTGATGCTCTCCCTCAGCCCCAGCTGCACGGACACAGGAGCTGAACAGAGAAAGATTGTGAGGATTCCAAAGCCTGTCCTCATCTGTCACGACAGTTCAACATCACCTTCCTTGTATATTATTCATCCCTTTATATCTGATTTAAGAAAACGGGATAATTTATCCTACCATCACTCAGGGCAGCAGATGGCATGTAAAATTTGCTAAGAATGACCAAAAAAATCACCAAAAATTAAAAGCCAGAGTCACAGAATTGAGGTCATGTTCAGTATGTTCTTGTCACAGGATTATGTGCTACTCTAGAGCCCTGCCAGTGATCCTTACCTGGAAGATGTTTGGTATATGTGTGTAGTAATGCTCATGCTGTTCACTGTTGAACTTCTGTAGGGTGGAGGAATATTCAGCTTTGCTGTCTTCTGCCATCTGATGTCTCAGCTGGGCTTGCTGTCTTGCCTGAGGAAATACCAAAGGAAATTTATAATTTAGGCTACATGGAAAGCAACTGCATTGTGGTACTCTTCATTTTACTATCCAGGAACATTGGGATATGAGACTCTGAACATCCACTTTTGGTTTTCTCCTGTTTTGTGAAACATTTGAGCTACTGTGTGGACAGTGCTGCTGATCCTTTCTGGGGTTACAATGTGCTATTTCCATGAACCACTTTGCATTCCATGAACAACCTCTGTTTGAACTGCACATCAAACACCAAAACAAGTTTGCCCCTCCAGTGCCCACTGGACAGGCACCTTCCCAGAACATTCACGGACACACTTCTCGCTCCCCCTATGCCCTGGTGGATGTCACCTGCTTTCCTCCAATGAGCTGCTTCCCTGTTGGCAAGCAGTGTTTTCTGGGGAAAGGGAAGTGAGAAAAAACCCAACAGTTTTATCTCATTTTAGCCAACATAATCATGACAAAACCTCTTAACTCTGTGTGCTCTACAGAGCCCTTTCTCCATACTCCTCAAACAGCACTGGCATGAAGCACACAAGGAAAGGGGAGCCTGAGCAGCAGCTGAGATGCCTCCCTTTCTATTTTTACCCACACAGATGATTTGCTTTGCTACCCAACATAGCAGAGTACTGGGCAATTAATCTCACTTCTTTCCCTAGAATAATCTGTCCCCAAGTGACCCTTTCATGTTTTCAGATTCCTCCCCTTGCAGTTCTGTTCCCAAGGCCTTCTGTTATCTGTTTCACTGCCCAATATTATTCCCTTACTGCCTCTCCCATCTGTTTGGTTTAGATGCCTTTTCCTTCCTTGCTGTTGGCCTTCACAGAGCAGCTTTTCCATCTCTTCCCTTCCTACATTCCCTATGCCTTCCCTCCCTGTCCTGCTCCCCTCATTGAAGCTCCCTCTCCCTGGCTGGAGCTCTGCTGTTCAATTTCTGAATAATTCTGTAAGACAAGGCAGAGAAATGCTTTAAAAACCATGTTTCAGGGGATACAACATAGCAAAGAATTTCAGCACATTTTAAGTGGGCTCCCATTAAAACCAGTTTAGAATGGAGGGGGGGAGGTTATTCTTTGAAATGTTTCAAGCAGACAATAGTTTCCTGACAATAAATCCATGGAATGCCAAATCATGGAACATTTTTGTAATCATAACTGGAAGGTAACAAATTCTGCCAGGAGGTTTCAAATCTCAATTTGTAAAGAAGCAGCCTTCCCCCACGTTTGTCAAGTTTGCACATCTCACCTAATAATTTATTTCACCTCAGTTCAGATATTGCTTCTGCAGCCAATTGTAGGAATTTCACAGATCCCCTTCACATTCTTTCTACAGAAATAATTCAAGCAGAATGAGGAGATACTGGGCACTAAGTGCATCACAGGAGATGAAACAGTAGCATCAAATGGAGAAGAATGTGACTATAACCAAATAAGTGAATCCAATAAAAGACAGACTTTCAGCTTTGCTTGTTCCCAGGAGTTTTAACTGTCCACTAAGTCCTGCAAAGGATGAGTGCCTAACTCCAGAAAATTCACCTCCTGCAATCAAATTCCAAGAAGCCACATCAATCATTTCCCTGCCCAAGTGCTATGAAGATTATTAAACTTCACCATCCACACACTCACATACAGCTACATTAAATATGAGTGGAAAACAACATATCCTTGTGCCACAAACACAAATCCATCAGAAAAACAAAGTCAGCCATAGAAAGGCAGGCAGATGTAAGAGTGGGTCACACTCATCTCCCAACCCCTTCCTCACGTCCCAGCTGCTGCAGATCAATATCCATTTGTGAGGCTCATTCTCCTCATCTACCTAAGAGCAACCCATTGTCTGAGCTGACTTTACACCAGCCCCCCTCCCACTCATACAGCTGTTTCTCTCTTTCTTTTTTTAAAAATAATTTTAAATAATGCAACTCAGGAATTTGTCCCTTGACTCTATTGTTGAAGAAGAAAAACAAGAAATCCATTATTACACATTTCCAGGCAGACCCAGCAAGCATTAAAGCCATCAGAGTTCATTTTCATGAGCAAACTCATCGGCTGGATAAGACAAAGTAACTCTGAGCTAAATGTATACAAGAGTAGACACTCAATTTCCAAAACAGTCTTAACTGGCCCCAAATAAGAGGGGGAAGCAGATGAGTAAATAAAATTGGGTGCATTCAAAAAACAGAAATTTTTGTTCGAGAGCCCTAGTGATCCTTTGTTTCTCTTGGCCATTTAATGCATTTGGCAAGCTTCAAACTGTTTAAATATCTTTCCAATGAGGTATTTTGATCTTAAAAGAAAAATATTTTTAAAATCTAGAATTTTTTTACTACTTCATTTCATATGTCACTTCCTCTAACACCATCACTTCTAGTATTAATAGAATTGCACTTTATAGTGAGACTCCTGCACTCTGTTGAAGCACAGAATGATAAAAACGAGTCAATGATGTTAAGTTTCACATTCAGAGTAATGGATGCAGTAGCTCAGAACTGCAGAGAGCCACAGAAGCTATTTCAGGAGTAATTTATAGCTGGGCTTTACAGAAAATCCAGTTTTGCCTTCTTTACTGCTCACTTGTGCAGGCAAACAGCTTTAGAGAAGGTTTTTGGGGGGGTTCTTAGAGTTTATGTTAAAAGATTTGCTCTGAACAGTATTTCCAGGAGGAAAGGCTTTGGAATAATTGGGGTCTGGACAACCAGACAATGACTTCAGATATTGGAGAACAATACTGGGATGAAGCTTTCAGTCAATACATCCTCTCCTTTAATTGGAGAGGGATGAGTGAGCAAGGGCTCAGCTTCCAGCCCCATATGTGAAACACAGTCCACCTCTACAGACTGACAGACTGCTCAGTTGTAAGAGGTGTCAGGGCCAGAGACTCTGAATGCAGCAAAAGATCCCCTCTTCAAAGTAAGAAAGGATGAGGTCACCTTTCAGCACTGTAGAAAAGCAAAAAGGGTATGTACACCTGAGGGTGTGTGGGGAGAACAGCAGCATTCTGCTTGTAAAATGCCTGACACTGCAAAAGACACACAGATTTCACACATCTCCCACCCCAAACATACCTTTGTAACAGTTTTTTGCCCAAAAAAAAAAAGTGCACAGTGCACATAGGCATTGTTTCCTCCCCCAAAGTCTGGTTTTGTTAAGGCAGCTCTTGTCTGAACTCACATGGCAGTATCAAAACCAAAAAGGTCACAAATGTTGATGCTCATCTCATCCTGAAAACCTCTCCCAAAAATGGATGACAGCCCAGAACCTGCAGCATCAGCCACCTTGCAGGGAGCACACAGGTAAGTGTTGAGCTCCCACTGCCACTGCAAGCAGACCTGAGCAGAGTCACACCAGGGTGGTGTTTCTACAGCTCTGAGAGAATGCTTGAGGTAAAGGAGTGTAGCTCTGATAGACTGAACCAGGTAACTAGCAGCAGGTAAGGCAAATTATATGTGACCTCCTCTCTTAGAAGCTACACAGAAGGGCCAGTAAATACAATCAAAACCAATCTTTTCCCCTTCCTTTAGACAGCCTTGCTGGTTGATAGGCAAGAATGCAGGACAGTAGCTAACTGCAGAGTAGTATTAACTTGCAAAGTGCTGATTTCTGTGGCTCTCTTCAGTATGTTAAAAGTATTTTTTAAAAAAATCAGGCCTCAGCAGCACATCCACGTTAGGTGGAAAACAACACTAAATTCAATGGCCACATGAGCTGGCAACACACTGTGGCATCTCTCTCCTGGGGCAGCGGGAAGAACACAAACATTGTTCTCTCAAGATGATTTTAACTACATTTCCCACAGATTTTCTTTTTAACAACTGAGTTGCAAAAACCAGACTCTCAAAAACAACGAGTTAGTTCAGATAAATGACTCTACCAGGAGCTCAGAGATGCCAGAAAGGAGATGCCAGGGTGGGACACTGATGCACTAAAATCTGACATGACTGAAGTATTTATGGGGGTATTTCTTTCCGCTTTAAAATAAGAAATTAGAAGAAAGGTAATTCTGCAAACCTTTGAAATAACTTGTGTTAGAGAGATATATTTAGTCTGAGCCTTCTCATCACCTGCTTGAAACCATTTGCAGTTTATCAATATGATGCAACTTCAGCAATCAGTGCAGAGTGGAATGAGACCAAAGAACTACAGACAAGGGGACTTATCCATAATCCTTGCAAACATGTAGCACTAGTAAAGCTTTATATATTGATCTGAATTAAATCAGTCCTAACACTTTATGCCTTTGAACAGAGAAAGGGAATATGGACATCTTTATGACAGGCACTGTCAACCCTGAAAGTGTAAGAAAACTTCAGCAAACTGCTACACTTTACATGCAGGCTCTTAGAGAATGAAGTACATTCATTTATATTGTTACATACACCTTCTCCCCCAAGCCTCCTTTGATAGGAAATGCAACTTGTGAGGAAGTGTAGGAGAAATTTTTAAAAACCAAGTACATTTTCTGCCATTTTGGTCTCCAATGCAGAAAAGAATGAGGATATTTAGCTGAGAACAATTTTCTGAGACACATTCCAGAAACAGCAAGAGGGTCAATAGACACACTGTCTTCTGGGTTTACACAGACAAAAAATGCAGCTCCTCAGGACTGTTATGGTGGGAGTGATACGAATAACTGAAAAGGGCAGAAAAAAACTTTGGCTGTTATTCAGCTGGTCCTCACTAAGCAGAACAGTTCAACTCCTCAGCAGTTGCTCTTGTCCAGAATGGCAGAGTTTCCAGTCAAAACTTTGGTGTCACTTTATTTCTTCTTTCTTTTCTCCCTTTCTCCCATTCTGCACCCCCTCTTTTCTTTCAAACTCAGACAGCATGTGAGATGCATCACTGCCAGGCCACTGCCTGCCAAAACAGATCTGTCTTTGGCAAATCCAAGATCAGACTAAACTGCAAACATATACGTAAAAAAAAAAAAGAATCACCCCTGCCCCCTCCCCTCAACTACCCAATCCCTTCAAAATAGCTTAACGATAAAGGCAGACTCAGAAACACTTCACCAATTTCAGGAATGCTTTCTATTGCTCACAGATTTTTCAGCTCCAGGCTCTGGCCCTCCCTCCTCGGCTGCCCTGCGACCACTGGGCATCATCACCAGGGCACCGGGAGCCTCCTGGGAGCAGCAGCACTGGCAGCGTGGGCATCCTGCCACAGACTTCAAAACACGGCCAGGGCTCCAGGCTTGCATTTACATAGCCTCCAAATCAAGCTCCACTGTTTACTATTTTAAAAAAAACAGTTGGGTCTCTCTGAACTGGCAAGCGGAGAAAGGATTTGAAATTTGCTTTCCCGAAAGCAAAGAAAAGGTAGAATGGGGGGTGCAAAATAACAGCAGGGAAAGAAACTAAAAGAAAAATGCTTTCTTTTAACACTTGAAGAGGTGGAGAAAAAAATCTGAAACTCTGTGGATCCCTCAAATCCTTTGGCTGAATATAAGGGACAAATGAGCAAACCACTGACAGAGGATGGAAAATCTTCCTCACCACATCTCAGGAATTGTTATCTAGTGCAGTCTCACTGCATACAATTCTGCCAGAACTCAGAAACTCACACTAACAAAAGATATCCCCAAGCAACAGAGTCCTGCTGAAGCTCTAACAACAGAGATGGACTAAATTAATTAAGAAGAGCAGCACAGCAGCACCTCTCAGCACACTGCTCCAAGGCCCTAGGGAATAACTGTGCCTCAGATCCGAAAGTTTGTCTCCTTGCACTGCCATTGTTATGTCATGAACACTAAATAACCAAACTCTCTGGATGACTGAACTGTGAATCCCTGCAAACACCCAGGAGTTTTCCATACAGCTCAGAGAAATGCAGTTCCATGAGTCTAATTCATTATAAAAGAAGGATAATCTCTGTGGATGGAAGGTTATGTGGATTTGATGGAGGAGGTAACGAGAAAAGATGTATTTGGAGCACTGGTTGACAATGTTTAAATGATTTCTGGAGGTCTGTTTAGTTGTACTACATAAGCAATTAAACTCTGCCGTGTATAAATGTGGGTATTGAATATAAATAATGGAAGTTATTTCTTGAATATAAATAATGGAAATTTCAGGACTGGGTAATAGATTGCTTAGCTCATACTTGGAATACTGGGCACAGTTCTAGTCCTCTCTCTCCAAGAAAGAATTTACAAACATAGCCAACACAGAAGGGACAGTTAGGGTTGAAAAAGTTACCAGTATGAATTTTGTAGTCTTGAAGATCAACTTTTTTGGGTAAAATACATGACTTTGTCTCTTGGAGAGGTGAACTAGTCTGAGTGACTAGGGTGATGCTGAGCTGCAGCAACAAGAGCTTCCCCAGCAGAGATCAAGTCATTGTCCCACTCTACTCAGCATTTGTCAGGCCACACCTGGAATACTGTGTTCATACAAAAAAGAATACCTGAATAGACTGGAAAAGGTCCAGAAAGGCCACAAAGATGATCCAAGACAGGGAAGCTGTGTGAAGAAAGGCTGAGAGACCTGGGCTAGGTCAGCCATGAGAAAAGAAGGCTTAGGGCACCTTGTCACCATGTTCCAGTGTTTAAAGGGTGTCTACAGAGAAGATGGGAGACTGTACAAGGAGCCACAGGGAAAAGATAAAAGGTAATGGGTACAAGTTACCCCTGGGGAGATCCCAACTGGACATCAGAGGACAATTTTTCACAGTGAGAACAATGAGCCACTGGAATCCCCAGGGAAATTGTGGAATCCCCAACACGGGACAAAATTCAGCTGAAAAGGGTTCTGGGCCATCTTGTCTAGACTATGCTTTTGCCAAGGAACACTAGGCCAGACCATCCTTCAATTCCCTTCCAACCTGATATTCCATGATTCACTGAAACTGAACAGCTTACAAACTAAATTATCTAAATTCTGAGGCCTTACTTCTCATGCAGGTGAAAAGATCTTTCCAATGTTTTGACAGAAAAAGAATTACTATAAAGAAGCTTTCCAACTGTACAGCATGAACTCATTGCTTTGCATTAGCTTAGAACACCAATTCTATCGCACTGGTGATTCAAACTGCAGTTGATTCTTAATTCAGAAGTAGTTCTTACACCTCCCCTTCACACCCCCTTTCCTTCACTTTAGCAATCACCTCCCAAGAGTGGTATTGTTACAAAACTCAGTCAAATTGCCACGTAGAGCATTGCTGCAGTGGAGCACTGCTAAAAGGAAATTTAAGTTCAGTTGGATTTCCTTGTCTTACACTAAAACTGGCTCACGATCTGCTCTTTGATCTCTTATCACCAAACACAGGGTATGTATAGGGTACATATGGAGATTTATTAAGTTCCCCAGACACTCCTGCTGGAGTCATTAACTCTCTATTGAGTAGAAATCGACCTTCTTAAATTAGTCATGATTCCAAAAGGGAAACAGCTGCTCTGCATGGAGCATCAGGGATGGCAGGTTGTAAACAAGGCTTACTCTTCCAGAAATGCAAATTGCTCTCCTGAGGGACTCCCTCCGTTCACACACTGCATCATCCTTTAGGAAGGAAGCAGTTCAGGAAGGAGATTGGGGTCTCGTAAGCCAGAGAAGTAACATTAAAACACATTACCCAGCATTTGAATTGATGGGAAATCTGACACACATCACAAGCAAAGAGACAGAAATTTAGCCTGTTCTATCTGTGGAGCAAAAGAGAAGCAGCTGCCTACTCAACATACAAAAGACTCACCACCACAGGGAAAATCTTCTCCAACAAGAAATGCACAGGTCAGGCTCTCCTGCACCAAGGCTCAGGACAGGGCCTTGTACACCTCACCTGCATATTTCACCTTGATGCTGCTGCTGTATCTCTATAAATTCACAGCAAAGAACAGGAAAAGCAAAGCCTCTGGAACCACTCACTGCAGTATCAATAACAAAGCACTGAAAATCTTCTCCACCTTCCAACACCACCTTTGCATAGCACTAGGTTTTTGCATAGCATTAAAGTGCTGGTACACTCATTGTGCCAGTGGGTGCTTTGATGTGGACAGGAGAGGGAAGAGATACAAGTGCCACCATCACAGAGCACATGACTTGGCATCTCCTGAAAAATGAGGCCTATTAAGTAGTTACAGTCTGCAGAAGGCAGATACCCACAACCTGGGGTTATGGCAAAGTTTACTGCTGAGAGACTTTGTTGACTAAACCTCAGGGGGATGTGGCAACAGCAGAGCCCTGAGCTGGAGATGTTCCTCCAGGTTAGTCTGGGGAGTGTTGGTGATTGCATCTGGCTCCGCTGTGACTCGACTGCTGAAACACCCACCTGAGATGTCTCCAGAGCCCAAACCAGCTTATTACACCCCTCACTGTAAGCATGTGTAAGCTCCCAATGAAGGGATTTGTGTCCCAGAGCACAGCAGACCAGAGGCTGGAAAAGCAGTTACCACCTGACAGCACCACTGAGCACACAGGAAGATCAGCTAATCCCAGTTTCCAATTAGCAGGATTTCTACACCTACGTTCTGTCAGACTTTGCCTGTGGTTCAGCTCATGGCTACCCCAAGCCATGCTAAGTGTGTCTCCTGCGGGTAAGGAGGGGGACAGACTGTGCAGAGAAATTCAGAAATTTGGCACTTAGGTAACGTGGCACAAGAAAAGAGAAAATGAAACCTCAAACATGAAACCTCAATATCACTCCACAGCTATATTTACAGACTAGAAAACTAATATCATGGTGATGTTGTGTTTTAAGGCTTTATGCAAATCTTAATCTATTCTGGGTCTCCAAAACATCTTGGATATTGCAGACATAACCTGAAAGTTGCAGAGCACTGGGGAAAGCTCCTAGAGATTTCAGTAAACTTGAGATCACTCCCATTTCCCTCAGTTTCTCCACTTCAAAACCAAAGGCAAATATGTCTAAGTATCCCCAATTATTGCCTAAGATCAACGTCTGACCATGTTCCTCTTTAGCCAAGGTTCAGATCCTGCCTGACACCAAGTACTTCAAACCACTTTCCTCCCCACAACTGCTGAGCAGATCAAGAGACAAACCCTTCCCATGGATGGCCTCAGCCACTTCCTCTTTAAAATCAGATTCTGAAAAGCCTTCCTTAAAAAGAAACCCTTAGAAAAGCCAGTTGATTTTTTAATTTTATTATGAGAAGTCCACAAAGGCACCACTGGGTACCACATTATCCCATAAAGATGTCAGCTTTTTAGTGATTGCAGCTCTGAAGAGAAGGCAGAAACAATAGAGCTCTGCCTTATATGTACAGTGCCTCCGTGCTGGCGACAGAGACCATTTCCCCAAATGGACAAAAACTGAAGCAGCTCCTCTGTGGTTTTTGAAAGAGAAGTGCTTTAAAGCACACAACCCACTGCAATCCAAATGAATTAAAGCTTTCAGTGATACCTATGAGGCTTTCTGGAAGCAGCATCAGCATGTTGCAGCATTTATTTAGTTTATAAGGATATTTTCACAGACAGTGAGCTTCCTGCCCTGACTTTGCTACACTGTATTTTGTGTTGACACAAACATCTCTGCAAACTTTGGCTGCTGGTGGTTTAGAGGCTCAATGCAAACAGGGAAGGAAGTTCAGGTGTCCCTCTCCACTGTCTCTCTATTCCTGATACTGTGATCATTGCAGAGACTGAACACAGCTTCTGCTCCACATTCCTACGACCAAAAAAGGAGCTGAGAGGAAATGAAGCCAAACACTCCTCTCTTCAAGATCAGCTACCAGGTTGCTGGCTGGCAAGATGATGGAGCCCATGCTGGCCACAGAAGAGGCAGAGAAGGGATGTGCCCTTCACCTACCTGGTCGTACAGGAGGAATGTGGACCAAGGCACATGATGCCCACGCTCCACAGCCAGCCCTGCCTTTAAGTACACACCTAAGGCCCTTTGCCAAGAGTCCTGGAGAAATAAGGAGGAAAGTGACTCTTATTCTGTTTCTCTGCCACTATTCTGGTTACTTAGTGCTCCCAAATTGTAATACCTTGGGCAAGGGATAAGCACTGGTAGATGGCAGCTCTGGCACAGAATTTCCTGCTGCAGTTGTCAAAGGCTACAGCGACTTGAAAGATGAAGAGATGAGAGCATTTCAGAGCCTCACACAGCTTAGCATTAGGGAACTGCAGCTGTATTCTCCTCTGCCTGCATGTGTCATTGTGATCACTGCAGAATTTTAATTCCATTAATGCCATCCACTCTATCATGGGTGATGCAAAAAATAGTTCCTGTGTCTGCTCATATTGGCAGGTACAAGCTGAAGCAGCCAAAGTGTCAATCTCAAGCCAAAGAAATGAGGGCAACCAGCCCCACTGCTTGAGGAGCATCTTGTTCTGCCAGAGGGAAGAGCTCTGACACAGCCAAACTGCCTGTTCTCCTGGCCAGGTGGATTTCTGGGAGCTTTTCGGAGTAGGAGTGCAGCAGCCAAGCCATAAGGGGCAGGAGAAATCAGAAGTGCTGCAGTAGAAGGAGGAGGGTAAAGTCATCCTATTTCTTCATCTGGAGCTGAGCAGTTCCTGCATCCCCCTGGAGCGAGTCAGAGAGAGCAGCAGTGCTGGTGAAACAATATCCCATTCTGCACTGGGAGTTATGCAAGAGCCTCCCAGTCACACGGGCAGAGGGGACCAAAGAAAGAGCATTATTCACAGCCTGACATGGATGAACCCAGCTTAACACATGCACTTGGAAAACACTGTTCTCTCTGTTCAGTAATATTATTTCACATTCCACTCATTTTGATAACCTTTTCCTTCTCCCATATACTCTGTTGGCTGCCTGGAAAGTGGAGTAGTGCCTTCTCCTGAGAGCTGCCAACATGCATAACTAACAGATTTTTCTTTCAAGATACCACTGAGCCTCATTTTGCAATAAATAATTTACAAATTCATACAATAAAAAGCTAGAGGAATTTGAAAGAGAAGTCTCTCTGCTTCACTTGACAGGGAAAGAGCACCAGGGTAGGAAATTGCCTCCCAGAATTTACCTAAGACTGATATATCACCAATATGCCACCTTTTACTCTGACCAGAAAAGGTCAGCCTTGGAAAGGGATGTAGAAATAAGGAGTTTCAGTCCCCTATTTCAAACAGTAAGTCATGTCTTTGTATCCCTTTGACATGACCTCAGCTTTGGAAAAAAAATCTAGGGCAAGCCCTAATTTTATCTGTGAAAGAAGTATTCTAAAATCACTTTATACAGATAAAGCAGAGATGATCCCTCTCTGTTAGAAAAACCCACATGTGGTGCTACATCTTTAACAATCTGTACATGCATTCATCTGTCAAGTGCCCTGGCAAATCCAGAAGGCAACAAAGGATCAAATCTACATGGTGAATTTGCAACTAAGAGCCAAGCAAATTACAAGACCACAGAGGTATTTTGTCCTTTGATATGCAATAGCACTTGGGGGAAATTTTCTGAGCTTGTTTATGATTTACTGTCCTCATTTCTAACAGCATCCTCGATGCTATCTGCCATGCAACGTCCTGATGCTCAGCATAGCAGAAACATGAGATCCCACAGATGTAAAGGGAATTCATATTTCATATCTTCACAGGACTGAAGTAACTGAGAATAGAACGAAGCAGACCTCTTGAGAAGCAAACCCTACATTTTACAAGGAGACCTCAGACTAGAAAGATTTCTTACCTATAATTCACTTTCCTTTCCTGTCCCTGCAACAAAACATTTGGTATATTTTAAGCTTCAGATTTTACTTTTTCCTTTCTCTTCTGGTTGCCTTTTTTCTTTTTTTCCTTCAAGAAATAAACCTTTTCAAATGTTCTGGCTATTTTTTGCCTGTCTGACTCAAACTCAAGGAGGACAAAACTGTCCTTACACATTGTAAAGTGGTGTTTCTGTTCTACATTAGTGCATCTTCTGAGCAAAAAAACAGAAGCAATTTAAAACATTTTCTTCCTCTTCATTACTTCCTTAAGTTACAGGTACCAGACTTGGACTAGTAAAATTTAAGCTTTAAGCATCCTTCCACATATCCAATTTTGAATCAAACTAAAGAGAGAAAGTATTTCCAGACAGATAGGCTGAAACAGGACTGGATGTTTACAATTAAGCATTAGTTCAAAAGCTTCACTGAGTGGAGCTCATTGTAAAAAAGCCACAAATGACTCTGCAACCAGCCAGCAACTAAGAAATGAAAATAAAAGCCTTGTGCCATCTGTGACAAGCATGGATTCCAGGATTCTGCATCCATTCAGCATGGAAAGCTGTCCTGCTCTAAACCTACCACTATGAAAAACAATTCTGGTAATCCAATGACATTGAGAAATCTTTGAAGTGCTGTTTAAAGGGTGGGAAGTTCAGTTCTACCTGGATCACAGAGGGAACGAAAACGTGTGGAAAATGCAAGCAGCACTCAGGGAGCCCTCACAAGCCTGACTGTCACAGAATCTGGGGTGTTAGTTAAAACTGAGCTTGCATAAACTCCTTTAGAGCCATATCAGCTCTGTTAAACTCAAATATCACCAACTAAAAAAACCTGACTGTATCTGTTTAGAGTTTTTACATAAATAAAGGTTTCTGCAGAGATCTCCCTGGTTTTAATTAACCTACAGACTGACTCAAGGAAGGTATTAAGCCTCAGAGGGCTTATCCTACCAGTAGGATTGAGGAAGTAAACCTATCACATCCATGTTTACAAACAGTCTCTCCACCCTCCAGGTCACCTTTTCAACATCTGCTTTTGTCACGTTGATGTCAGCATCCATTTTCTCAAAATACTGCTGTGCTCGATCAGCTTCTTTGCAATCACGTTCAAACCGCCTTTTACTCTGAAAAGAAAAAACAGAAAACTTTTCATTATGGAAAGCAAAAGATACCAAAACCTACCTAAAATTCATGCCTGCCACTAAAATAATCTGTTGTAACAACTATAGGATTTTAGGGCTCTCTTGTTTACAGTGGAATACATTTCCATATTAACGAACTTCAAAGAATGGAGTTCCCAGAAACACATTTTTTTCTCCAATTATCCAGGCTGCTCATATTTCAGTATTCTTCCCTTTCAGCATCACTTCCACTCCTGAATCACTCTCTTCCAACACTTAACCCCTTCATTTTTGTAAATGAATGAGGGAGTTAGTAAGATTAATAAATCTGCAAGACTTTTGTTACTGATAGTCCCTTTCTATCCTCTCCTATACTCACAGTCTCACTTTTTATTCACCACACGAATGACAATTCCCATGTACTTACTTTTGAGAAGCAGCACCTCACTCAAGAGACAGTCCTGCTCAATTTATTCACACATTATGAAGTTGTTCAACTTTCAGTGGAATATCTGACCAGGACCCTTAGGGACTCTGCTGTTTCAGCAATGCCTAGCACACTGTTCAAGTCATATCAAATGAAATGCTGCTCGTGATAGACAAAGAGCTCACAGAAGCCAAATGCTCTGTTAAAACAGACTTTTTCAGGACTACGACTGTATTTAAGACAGTAGAGTTTTAGAAATCCCATTTCTACAACTTTTATCCATACACCTTTCTTTTTCCAAATAAAACATTTGGAACCATCTCACTGAAAACAATACATAAACAATTTAAATGTCACGTCTGAGGAATTTGTCACTTACTGCTTCAAGTTGTTTCCAGCAAGTTTCAATGTGTTGTTGTGCCTTCCTGCCATCATGGAAGTGCTGTTTAGAAAAAGAAAAGAGAAAGAAAACATTTTGAACAACAAAAGAACAAACAGTCAAGTATGCTCAAGAAAAAACCCAACCAGAAATCATTCTGACAGCTGTGTTCTGCAAGGCTGGCGAATTGAGCAGGTGTGTGATGACTATCTAATGTCTCAGCAGGCTGCAGATGGATATTTGCATCAATTATAGTGGTTAGTTTGACTAAGGCTAATTAATCCCTTTAGCAATTCTACCTTGTATTGTTCACTGTATCTCATAATTATTGGTTTTCCGTATCATGAGATCTGAAGCACTTTTATCTGACGAGTATTTCTTTGGTGACAGACTGAACATTAGCTCTAAATTAAAATTTCTCTCTACATGGAATTTACCAAGATGCACTTGATTGGCACATTCTAACAACTGATGTTTGTCCTGATTTTCATTCAGATTCAACAAAAAAACCCTCTTCTTCCTAGTTACTGGCTGTGTGTGCAAGGCCAGCTGCTCCTTCCTCTTGAGAGGTTTTTGGTGCTGTGTGTCTCTCCAGAACCCCTCCTCTCCCACACGCTGGGGGTTCACAGAGTGAGGTGTAACAGAAGTTTTAAATTGAGATGTCAGCTAAACAACAAGGAACTCCTCTCCTGCGTTTGGAGGAGAATGCATTTGGAACAAGACTCTTAATTGCAGTTGGTTTAAATTACAGATCTTAACCCTTACACAATGCGCTTTATCAAAGAATCTAAAATGTATTAGATTTTATTCCCCTGTAGAATCACAGAATGGTTTGGGTGGGAAGGGACCTCAAAGAGCACCTTGTTCCAACCCCCTGCCATGGCCAGGGATACCTTCCACTATCCCAGGTTGCTCCAAGCCCCATCCAACCTGGCTTGAACATTTCCAGGGATGGGGCAGCCAGAGCTTCTCTGGGCAAGCTGCTCTTCCATATGCCTGGCTTTCCCTCAGCATAAGCAATTCATTCCAGA
The DNA here is from genome assembly GCA_013396875.1 of Vireo altiloquus. Lineage (NCBI taxonomy): Eukaryota > Metazoa > Chordata > Aves > Passeriformes > Vireonidae > Vireo > Vireo altiloquus. The sequence goes on along the minus strand of VZRF01011307.1, from coordinate 663,770 downwards.
TCATTTTATCAGTCAATGACCCAGCTCTGGACAGGAATGTGAATGCAGACTTAGCTGACTGCTACAACAGGTTACTCCCCTCCACAAACCACCTTGTAAAATAAATAGCGAAGCAAACTGAAACAGGAAGAGAGAGGCCTTTCTTTTGGATTATTTACTGGCAATTAGTTTTACTCAAATACAGGAATGGTGTCACATAGTAAATGTGAAAAATAAAGACCAGATATTGCCAGATAATCCCATTAGAATTCATGTGCTCTCACGCCCAAGTGTAATCAGACTTCAGATAAATCTTAAGGAATATGATATCTATGGTCTGTTGGGGTAAAAAAAGCTCACACTCCAGACCATTAACCTGCTACAAAATGCCACGGTTAGAAAAATATGCCTGCAAGCACTTTATAATTGGCAGCTCCTGGATTTCCTGCATTTTCCACTACAGCAACAGGTATTTTCCTGTGTCAGGGCAATGAGGGACATTTCGGAGCTGCCATTCTGGCCGCATCAGACATGACAGCAAAAAGCCCCAAAACTCCAATTCTCTATCATGTCATGTCCAACAGGCTATTTAGCCTTAAAAATCACAGTAATGTTCAACTTGTCTGCAAGAACAGAACAACATCAAGGCTATCCTGGGTGCTCTGGATGCTGTTACCTGTAGTTCCAAACACTGTCTGCTAAGGAGGGATGCTCACCTAGAACTGAGCACAGGGACATTCCACAGCTTTATGTGTCTGGATGGTGCCTACTCTCCCTCACATGAAAATTCTTAAAGCAGACAAGAAAGGCCCAGTGTCAGATATGCCTTCAATCCTGGCATGTGCCATGCTCAGCTCTGGCTCAGCTCTGGCTCTGCTCCTGCCCTCCAAGGAGGGAAGCACTTGTGGCCACTGGGCCATGGAAGGGGGAGCAGTGACAGCCTGGCGCTGCTGGGACAGGGGAGGCCTTCTCCAAACACTGCCTCAGCACACTGTGACATTAAAAACCCCCTGACACCGGTGTAAGACTGCTGGGCGGCAGGGAAAGGCTCCAACTTGATTTCAGTTCCTTTTGTAGATCCCCATGTCCTTTCAACTCTATGTGTGACAGATGCTGCCTCTTCCCTGCCAGGGGCTCCTCGTTTCAGGCTTTTGTAATTAGAGTTCAGGAAAACAGTCCCAAGGAGCAACAAAAACAGTCCCAAGGAACAACTGTAACTTAACACTACATTTTTCAAAATTTTGCTAATGAGCACGAAATTCAGGGAAGTCTTAACAGTGAAGCTGGAAGTAAAATGACTCTGATGTCTTTGCATTGCCTTCCCTGCTTCCACCAGCCCCCATTTGTGTGCTCCCCACTTCACTTGCTCAGACATTGGCAACAGCTGGCTTGTGTGAAACCCAATACTGTCAATGACCCATAAACCTCAGGAAAACAACATGCCAGGTTCATTTAACAGAAAAGAATTGTAGAGAGAAGCCCAAGGGTGAACTTGGAAACAAAAGCCTATCAGATAACAGGACTGCCCTCAGCATGTATTTTTAAACCTTTGTAGTTGAATAATGTAATTTTAACAAGCCATCTCTGTTATTTCCAAATTTGCCTTCTCTGTAAAACAAGCTGCACAAGCTTCTGGAATTACAAACAAGGAGCACTGAGCCTGAGGAGTGTGACCACGTCTAATTCATATTTTCTACATTTTGATACTTTAGTTTTTTTAGAAACTCTTCTGCACAAATGGAACACTGAGATGTAAAATGTGCATTGCTGAAGATTATTAAATAGTGAAATATTAAATAGTCATAAATACAGGTGCATCACATCTTGAAAAGTTCAGTGCAATACTGCCGTTTTTTAGTGCAACTATTTTCTAAATATACTTAAAACCCCTAGATCTTGCTGTGTTGTCCCATATATATGCTTGTTGTGAGCCAAGGCACTTCTGCATTTGCAAATCTTTTGCCCTCAGATGGTAATTTCTGCCTTCCAAAAATTCATTTTTATATACAGCAACTAAGGGGGACCTTCCAACTATCTACATTTCTTCACTGGCTGTATTTTATGGATAAGAAAAACCAAGGCACTATGGTCAAGTGATCTGCTTAAAGTCATACAGGAAGCTTCCAGTTTCCTCAAACCATGCACTATCTTCAACTTCTGCAAACTCATTTCCTTTACAATCCTCTTAAACAGCAAATGTCCTTTACCTTCACCTCCTCCCCCTCCAAAACCTCAGCAAAAATAACTCTAAACTCAACTACTCCTTGGTAAGTTTTCAAGATACAAGTTGTAATTTAAATGAATTTCTTGGAACAAATTAATTAATTGGTAATTCTACAACTGAACATTCAGCAAATAGAAACACGTCAAATGATTTAGCAAACCCTGTGGAAAACTACCACTCTTAGTCACACCCATTTCAGCAGCACACAATGATGAATCTAGAGTAATTGATACAGTATTGTTTTTTTCCCCCCAAACTGGATGCCCAAATGCCCTCAATAAGGCTGTTTAAAAAACTCAGAATATGAGCAAGACACCCAATTAATAAATCACACTTCAAGTGAGACATTAGCAGCAGTGTTGGTGGCTCACGTGCCATGATCTCCTCCAGACTTTTCACCCATATCCTCAGAATTCTAAACACACATTAGAAACACAGTAAAGTGAAGAGTTTGGGTTGATTAGTATTCATTAAGTCAACCTACCTAAACCACCTTGAAGTCTGTACTTCGCAGTCTTTGGTTAGCAAACACTTTGCCAACTTTAATATTTCCCTGAACAATATTGTATTGAAATATTAAACCAACTAAATGGCTTAAAACACAATAGCATTGCCCAAACTCAAACCATACACGACCACAATTGTCCTTTTTTCCTGCATTAAAGCCCAGTGTGTCCCAGGGTGCTCTGGACAATCCATAATGGCCACGTTTTGACTGGACAACTCCATCCATTCCAGCTCATAGGATAAACACAATAATGCAGCCTTCAGGGGATCTCATAAGAGTACATGGAATCAATTTGGAAAAGACCTCCAAGATCGAGTTCAACTTGTGACCAACCACCACCATTTCAACCAGACCTGAGTGCCACATGCAGTCTCTGCTTAAACACTTCCAAGGATGGTGACTCCACCACCTCTCTGGGCAGCCCAATCCAACCCTGTCCATCAAGAAATTCTTCCTGAAATTCTGAAATTCAGTTGTTAAGATCTGAGATACTTTTATCAGAGTATTAAGTCACTCATGTGAGGACTGTGGATTACCTCAACTTTTTAAAAGATTTTGTTATATTCAAAAAACTCCCAACTCAAGGAATGAGCATTTCCCTTTGCAAATCCAGCCATCGGGATCAGTGTGCTCTCCTCATTAGGATGCTGCCTGTGTCTGGAACAGCTGGGGAGCAATTCTGGCTGCTGTGCAATCAAAGACAAACCTCTCATTGACTTTTATTGGGCTCAGATTTCACCCGTGTTGATCAAAACCCCGGGAGCAGCCAGTGAGGGACCCACAATGCAGAGCCTGTTCCTGCCAACACTGCCACAATTAGGAGCAGTGGGATATTTTTGCAAAACTTCCTTGGTATGCACGAGGGTTTACACAGCCCCAGAGCTCACCCAGCAGACAACAACAGCTTGTTAGAAGCCGCATCTTATCTTTTTTTTTCCTGACCTTTTGAGAGGAGCAGGAGAAAAGATGTTACTAAAAGCATCTAATGAAGGACAACACATTCCAGTATTTTTGCTGAGGAGTTCCTGGGCAGTTTTAAGTGAAAGAACTGCCTGAAACATGTAGATTACCAGCATGACAACAGGGCTGCTTAGGCTCTGTCTAAACTGATCGTGTGAAACCTTTTAAAAAAAGGATGCAATAAGGCAGCCTTGTTTTGCTTAAACAAACAGGAGTTGATTACATGGTAAAACTAGAATATGTTTGTATAGAAATAATCAGTAAAATGGTCCTAATTTATATGCATAGCATATGGTTCATTTGACAACATCCTTATCAAGAATTTTCAAAAAATATATCTAAGGCAAGGGTGCTTCATTCTCTTTTCTATTTCAAATGAGAAAATGTAACAGACTGACAAAACAGTTACCTTTGACTTCTGTAACAAGTACTCCTAGCTCACAGTGATAATAAATATAAATACCAGTGCTTCATCCTCCAATTCAAACTCTTATCTCAATTTTTGTTACAAGTGAGTTCTAAAATAATGGCTAGTGATTAAAGCACACCAGAGACGGAAATAAGAGAACACTATTTTTTCCTTGATTTTTTCAGCAACATTTGCAAAAAGCCTTGTCAAACATTTTTCTTTTCCTGGCTGCAAAGACAGGAAACAGTCTCCTCCGAATAAATCTTTGTTTCCAAAAATAGCAACATGTTCTTGAGGTCTTATCACTCTCAGTTGTAGTAAGAGTAGCATAACACATAAAAGTAGCATAAGTCCTGTGAATGTTGACATGAAATTCATGACCGTTTTAACACATATTCATCAGCTACTTAATACTGGCGCATAACCCTGTTCTCCTTTGCAATATCCATAGGAACATTATTCTTAACATGTACTTATCAACTTGGTCAAGCCTGGAACAGGTTATTCAAATATCTGTTCAAGGCTGAATTTAATTTGATTGAAGTATCTGCTCCTGGAGTGGTGCATTCCAAACAAATTCCATTTAATAAGCACTATACCAAAGCTTCTCAAGTGTCAAATTCCAGATCAGCTGCACATGACAACCTGAAGTAGCTGCCCCTACTGACACTGAGCTGTAAAAACAGAATAATGGGTGGGGTTTGGAGCAACCTGGTGCAGTGGAAGGTGTCCCTGCCCTTGGCAGGGAGTTGGAACGAGACCACCATTAAGGTCCCTTCCAAACCAAACCATTCTGTGACTCCCTGGTGATTGGCACAAACCTAACAGACACTGGCAGTAATATGTAACTTGTCATTTTCATGCTACATATGACAGATAAAGTCCTTCTGTTGGGAACTGGAACTCAGAACTTCTCCTCAGGCACAGAGACAATCCTGCATTGTGCAGGAGCAGCATCACAATCCTGCAGCTTCCAGTACAACTCCATGGCAGCAGAGCTAAGGGATCCTCGGGAGCACTCTGCTGCACTGGCCAACTCTTGGAGAGGTCCTGCTGAACCATCTGCCTTCAGGGCAGCAAGGCCAGCAGGCCCTGGAATCAGTGAGCACACAGGTGTGACAGGTGGTTTGGAGATCATGCACCCTCCTCCAACCCATCCCCAGGGACTAATCTTGTCCTTAAAGGCTCACCTGTGCCCAAGTGCACCACAAAAGCAAACCTGGGGCTTTTCAAGTGGAGATTCAACATTACTACTAAAAACTATGGCATGAAAAGTTGTGCTTTTACATCCTTCAATAAGTATAGAGGAACATGCTGCTCTAGCTTTCACGTCTTCTCATTCCCAGTCTTGTCAAAAAGCTCCCCTTCCACTGATCCACAGTTAAAAGATGTAAATTCAAATGGTCTGTGACATTCCTGTGTAAGTCTTGCACTAAGAACACTAGAAGATGTAGAAGTTAATGCCTCAAGAGGCAAGGAAATACTTTTGGCTGTTTCCATATAACCTTCATGCACACGTTCACCTACACAGGAGTATCAAGACCTGCATCAGATATATAAAATATTAAATGTCAGCTAAAATGCCAGCTGAATGTGCCCACACGTACCACAGGCTTGGATGAACACCATTCTCCACAGTTAACTCATATGCACTACTCGTCTGGCTTTATTGTTGCTCTTTCATTTCATGCCAATCTCTGTGGCTGTACAGGCAGAACACAAAGGGAATACATCCATGGCCAATGCTCAACCCCCTCACCCTCAGGCATCTCTCAGTCATGCACTGAGCAGGAAATGTTACTGTGCATAGAAGACATCTCTCATCTTGTCCCTCTAAAGGGCTCTTGCTCTGCAGAGCAACATTCAGGCTAATTCACAGAAAAAGGAACTACATTTGTTAGTACACAGATTTTGTCTTCCCAATCCAAATCCTTCATGCGGTAAACAGAAGCCAATTTATTTATTTGGAGAATCATTTCCTAGTTCAATGTACCCATTCAAGATTGGGAAGAGCAGGATATTGAGTTCAGTGGTCTCAACATTAACCCTGCTAAATCCAAAGGTCACATTATACCTTTCAGTTGGATGGGATATTAGTATTAGTTTCCCACACAAAAATGCTTTGGAAACTTTCAGAATAAGCACTTGCTTCTTCCCCTCATGGAATAGCCCTTCACAGCACAATTACGTGATAACACACTAAAATTTTTTACACAGCTTCATTGCATTTGAGATCCATAATTTGGTGAAAACCAACAAACACTCCATCAGAATCCACAGAATTTATGATGATCTTTCCTAAATAATTTTCTGCATTCTTTTATTTTTTCATAATTACTACTTAACGCTCTACTGGTACAATTTAACTTAACGAAATATAGCTGAAATATCTTGCAAGAAAGAAGATGAATATTTAGAGTAGGACTGCTGTGCAGTAATTTATCAAGCACAACATAATCTCCCATAAATACCTTTATATTTAGATTAAAACTAAGACCTTCACTCTATTCATAGGGCAATGAGCTGGAAGTGGGTTAGTACCAACACAAGAGTTCAGGAAAGTTTGGTATAAATTGCATCAACCTGAAATTTGGCAAATCACTTCCTTTCACTGTCACTCTTTTTCTCTTCCCACCCCTCACTTGGCCACTGGTTTGTCACTTCTGGAAGGCAGCAATGTCTCTCTGTGCCCCTGCAGCACAAAGCCTAGCTGTGCTCCAAACACACACAGACCTTGAGGGACATCCAAAATGCAACATGGAAAAATCCATTGTACTCCTGACAGGGTCGTGTGCTGCCATCCTGCCTCATGCCTGCTCCATGCTGGGAGAAATCCTCTGGAAAACCACAGGACTATTTGCAGAACAGGGCACTATTCAGAATGAGTGAACCTGACAGAATTCCTCCAATTATTTACTTTTCATCAACACCTGAGAGCCTACAAAAAACAGAAAGTCCTCTGACAGGCACCCCTCAGGATGAATGCACACAGGGAGGGAACACACACTCCACCACAAAGAACCAGACCCATTTTGCCCCCATGGTACCCATAAGGATTCATTCATTCCCTGTTCCCCTTCTATCCCTGCAGAAAATGGAATGTATTGACATCAGGTAAATTCTCTCCCACCCACAGAAACCCAGTGCTGCACCAGTGCAGTCTGCAGCAAAGCTCTTGGCTTCTACTTAACTTTCATGCTTGATTGTATGGAGCCAGTCCAGCCCCAAGGGGAGGTGGAGGCAGAGGTGAGAGCAGCAGCAGTAATAAGAGGGACAGTTCATGACTCCCAAATACATTTTTAGCAAAGCTGACATGAGCAATGGCTACACAGAGCAGCTGCTGCCAGAGGCTGTGAGTCAGACCTAGTTTGTGACCACAGATCTAAATCAGAATGGCCCCAGGAAATAATTCTTGAATTTCTATCCAAATTACAGAATTGAAGGGTTTCCTCAGCCATAGTTTGATCTATAAATCAGGCTGTGTCCTGCAAAGTGTTAAGGGAAAAATAAAGCCAACAAACAGAAATTCTCAGTGGTTGGCTTGGTACATTTCCAACCTAGAAGTGTATTACGAGTCGGTGCTTGTGAAGTAAAGTCCGAACACACCTCTTGATATCAAGGATCACCACCTTTTCCTCTGTCACAGATGAACTAGATTAAGACAAAATTTTGTAATACTGCAGGGAGTCCAGCTCAAACCTGACACCTTTGAGAGCAATCCCAAAGTACGGCTTTGGTGACATTGGGGTGACACGAAGCATGACTGCACAAGCAAGTTCTTTCCCTGAACCACTTAGAGATGATTCCTACCTCATTTGTGTGACTGGGTGATGTCTTCCAACAGCAAAGGGGAATTCAGTCACAGGCACCTAACCTCAATAACCTCAAGAGGAAGATGAATGGGACATGCCCTTCATACAATACAGAACTGAAATTTGAGCTTTTAAGCAGCTAACAAGGACCCTGAGGATGAGAATTTCTCCTGGGAGAGCATGGACACAGTAAGATCAAGAGAATACAAGAAGTTCAAGTGAGGAACTGCACAATAAAGAGTTTCACTTCACTGGGCAGCTGGGAAGAACTGAAACAACACAAAGAGTTCTCCCTCTCCCTGTGTGGTAGGGTGTGTACCTGACATTAGTGACTGTGAGGGCAAAACAACTCATTTGGTAGAGTGACAACATTGAGAGTAATCCTATGGAAGAGGAATGTGTAATATGATAAAGTCATTGATTCACCTTTGCTGTTAAAGATATTCAAGTTTCACACTAAGAGTCTTCACCTGATTTTTTGTAACCACTTTCTGATGGTCAAAAGCCATCATGCAACAAAGCATGTGATCTAAAAAAATGTAAAGGTAGCCCAGAACTCTCTCAACCTCCGAAGTAGAATAGAGGAAAAAGGAGGTATCTGTCCTTTGAACAACAGCAGCAAACCACTGAACTTGCACATCGCCCCACTTGTCCAACCTGCACACTTGCCCTGCCTGGTTTTGATTAGTTGCTTCTTTCCTTATTTTCACCACTAGTAACTGTCTTTTATAGAAAAAACATGACATAGGCAGCCATCAAGGACACCTTTCAGAGAGCCAAACAAACCCAACATATGTACAAATTGCATGCCAAATGAATTTTATCCAGAGTAAAATCAATGTAAGGCATGATACAGCATCAGTTCTGCACCGCTTACAGGCCAGGGGCTTGCACATGTCAAGGAAAACCCAAGAAGTGATTTATTACTGTGTGATCCCGATCATCTGCTGGTGTAATTCCACTTGAATCAATAGAGCTAAATGAGCATGAAAACAGAGCAGAGCAGGCAGGCTCCAGCCCCCACGTGTTTAAAGATCACCAGCCATGCTCATCGCCTGCGACTCCAGCAAACACTCTCATGCATCAAAGGGGCTTCCTTTGGAAACAGAAGCTGTAAATTCAGCTATATTTAGAGATATTAGAAAAAATTCTTCCCTGTGACGGTGATGAGACCCCGGCACAGGTTGCCCAGAGAAACTGCGGCTGCCCCATCCCTGGAAGTGTTCAAGGATAGGTTGGCCAGGGCTTGGTGCAGTCTGTTCAAGTTGTCCCTGCCCATGGCAGGGGGAGAACGGGATGAGCTCTAAGGTCCCTTCCAACCCCATTCTGATTTGTATGACCATTTTCTGCTGAACTTGAGTTCATCTTTCACAGATTTATAGTTATGACACCTCTGTGAATCATTTCCATCTTCCAGGGGAGAAAGTACAACCAAAAGAGCAAGGGTGCTTATTTACCGCAGCCATGCTGAAATCACTGGGAATTTGTACTGGTTTACAGGTATTTGGACACCTGAATGACTTAAATCAAGACTCAGTGGACAAGAATGCAGGTCTCCCAACTCCCACACATGGACCCAGCCCCAGGAGTGGCTCTTCCAAATGATTCTTTGGACCTGGAGCACAGCAGCTGATGGCAGAATAAGCAGTGAGCACAAGAACTCTGCCAGCAAAATTTCTAGAAATACCAAATCATTCATTAATTGATATCATAAAAGGTTTTGCCAAAGCTGCAGCCCTCTGTGATATTTACACAACAACCATCCTCCCCTCCTGCAGATCTCAGTAGGATCGATGCTTTTACAGGATGAAGTGAGAGGTTGTGTATGAAAAATGCCTGAGGGTGGGAACAGTTTCCTTTTCAACACCATTTTCTCATAAATGAGAAATCTACAGGAACCAGACAAGGATTCCTAATTCATATAAGCTTTTATTTATGTTGCAAGAACAAAAAAAACCATGACTGACAACTGTTTTCTGTTGAAGGCCAGTAATTATCAGCAACAGCAGGTAAATACACTGTCAGTTGCTTTTTGCTGTTTCCATGTTCTTATCACTAGGCCAATATTAAACTAATTTTCTTGTCATTCACCCATTACTTATATGAGCCATACTTAATAGAAAAGTTTACAAACAAAACAAAAAACCAATAGTTGCTGCTCAAATTCTTTACAAGAAATATTGCAAGTCTTCTTCCATTGTACTTAAAACGTCTCATAGATATTCCAATCACTTTATATGCCCATATAACTGAAAAAATAGGTAAAAACATTAGAACTGACAGAAAATGCCACACTAGAATGCTGCTCTTTTTTTTTGCTTTGCTTATTGTACAGATCCATGCTGAATACAAGGTCATGGAGGGGTTGAGAAAACATTCTCGTCACAGCTATATATAAAACATCCTCCCATGCTGTTCCTGATAGATTACACATCATGCAGAATAAAAGTATACCTATATATTCTTTTTCTCTGTTGACAGAATTATTATTCTAATACTATACTTAGGAAAAGGTGGTGATTTCCAGGGTTCTGGTCTTGCACAGCACCTCAACACATGCTTAGTGTTTAGTGAGACTATTTATAAATGTGTACGTTTTTCAGGAGTATTTTTGCACTTTCCAAAATAGATCGACGGTTTGGAAATTAAATATAATGCCCTGATGCTCGCTTTGCAATTTGCTTAGTCATTTTATATCTGTTCTATGAGTATTTGTAGTGCTTAGAATCCTTCTTCTATGCTCACACATCCAGGAGATAAAAGAGTTCAAGCGAAGGAAGGAAATCACATCTCAACAATCCATTTTTCAGAGCTGGTGATGTGCAAATTAATCAGCTTTGAACATTCACTGCAGCAGGCACATAGGTCCCTAAAGTACCAGCTGAGATAGAGCACTAACATAAAGCTATTAGTTCTACCAGTCTTAAATGACAACAGGTTGAAAACCACATTCCCCACATTCACCAAACAAGACAACCACCCTATTTCTTATTAGAATAATTCTTTCACAGAGTCCTGTTGACCAGATCTGGCTGAGAAGCACAAAAACATGAATCAAAATCCAAATAATTCTCTCAATCAGCCTCAGCATTGCAGTTCCTCTGTTTATTTCAGGCTTAACACAGTGCTGCTGGACTCTTCCCCAGGCAAGCTTTTGGCTAACAGGGCCTTAAGCACAGATGGGTCTCTGACCTTATTTAGCAGGGATTCTCCTGCAGGCATTGCTGTCTGATTTTATAACATTTGATTCAAACGGTTCAGTGACTTGGTCAGGGCACATAACCCACTTCTTTAATGCTTGGTTCATTGGCACAGCTCATGTTTATTAACTACAAATAAATCTCACTTAACACTGAGCTCCACTACCACTAATTAGCTGTCTTAAATAGCAATTCATTGTGAATAATAAATAAAAAAGGATCAATTACCGATTTCCTCTCCTGTTTCAGCTCCTGCACATAGCGTGTTAACTCTCCAGTGATCAGAGAGGTCATGTTCTCTGAAATGACCTCGTGCTGTCCAGCATAGTCATTCATTTCATTTAAAGTGGCTAGGAAGGCTCTAGTTGATGTGTACCTGCAAAGGACAGAAATGCATTTTGCTTTTAGTCCCTTTCTTTTCAGTCAGACACCCTGCAAAGGGAGGTGAGATCCTCCTTAAGCACTTAGCATTGCTATGTGAGACTGAGTATGAATTAGCACAGATTCACTGGAAGGAATTTCTCCAAAGGAAGCCTGTCCCACACAGTGACAGTTGTCTGATAAATCTATCTCAATTTAGACAGTTTGACACTGGCTCTTAAAATATCACCACTTTAGAGTGCCAGGTTCTTTATCAGCACAGCTCTGGGGCTTCAGTTTTCTAATCTCTATTCACCAAACATTTCTACTTACACTCTCTCAAGTCCTACAATTCAGTGCACAGAGTCATCAGTATATCCTACCTGGCAAAATCCTGTCTAAGCAAGCAAAATTTTGGCCAGCATAGCCTAGAAAAGAAAGTTTTTCATAGTGTAAATTTGATTTAAATCAGATATAGTCGATAAAGTTTTCAAATAAGTAGCAAGTTTACTAACCAGGTGTTCATTGTCAACCCATACTTTTTAGTACCTTCCATCACAAGGTTTAATTTTTCATATCAAATAATCTCCCATACAGTATTCCGTGTACTATTGAAAGGAAAAAACAAACATCTGTGCACACGAATTTCAAACCAGCAGATTATGTCACTGGTATATTCATCCCAGTGCCAACAGAGCTGCATTTAAATACTCCAGCTGGCTGTGCTGGGAAGCTGGAAACCAGCAGCAAGACACTAGTATGTACTAGAAAAACTGTTGTTGTTATTATTATTATTATTAAATAGTAGTGGCCTGCACTGATAACATCACCTAAAGGTGAAAAATCAAAGCAAAGATGGAGATATTTAGAGGAAATAGAAGGGAGTGGTACAAGTAGGGATGAAAAATACATCAGAAGGAATAAAAAACATGAGAAACTAAAAAAATGGACTAAAAGGAACTAAACACATAATCCATTACAAGCAGAAACATCCACAGTCAAGATGTGAAATGAGAGAAATCCCAGTTGCAAAAAAATCCCAAGGTATAAAAGGCACAGAACTACAAACTGGCAGCGAGCTTCAAAAAGCTGATTTTTAGCCAGGTTGTCTCAAAGCAGCATCCAAGGCACCCAAAGGTCACATGACAAATCCCCAGACACTGTTTTGAGACATGAAGTAACCACACCGAGGTGAACACTGTATTTATAAAGGGCAAAGGATACACAGGATCTTCTGTGCCACATCACATAGAATCATTTAACTCCAATATCCTTTTTCAGCAATGAAGGATGTGTCAAAACCCATTGTAGTAAACTCAAAATACCCATTTATGGTAGAGCTATCCAAAGGCAGATTTATTCCTAATGCTGGGTACAGACCAAAACAGCCACTGTGCTGGTAGCATAATCTTCCTTGTGTAAATAACAATATCTCAGGAAACAATGGCATAAATAACCGATTCCCAAACCATGTTACTAAAAATAAATTAAAAAGCAAGCAAGAAGGCTGTTATCTCTGTTATACAAGCCACTGGAGTAGCTGTATAGAGCAGTTTGGTAGGCTGACCCAAAAATCTGTATTAATGTAATCATGCAGTTGGACCCATATCCAAACTCTTTTGAAACATACCATATTTCAAGGTCAAGGGTTTGAGGCTGCTGCTGGGCTCTGCAGAGGCAGAGCAGCCTCCTGAAACACCAGGCTGAGGGTCAGCCCCTGCCATGCCTTCGTTCAGAGCTGCATTACAAAACACTGAAGTTGAGAAACTCCAGGGTCACAGTGCTCTAAGGGAAAAGTTTCTTGCTCTGGTTTAGGGTCTGTTGAGAAGCCCATTTCTTTAAGAAAATTCTCCCTAAAGGATATCTTTATTCTCCACAAGGGCAGGAGTGTTCTCAGTGACCTGTGGTATCTCATCACCTAGACCATGTTGCTCAGAGAAGGAGCTGAGCTCTCTGTTGCTGCTTGCAAGTGCAACATCAATCAATGGGACACAGGTCTGAGCAGGTGAATCAAAAGCAGACAGGTGAGGCTGTGCCACATCCTTCAACAGCAGCAAGCCCCAGGATACTGGGAGTACAAACCTCATCCTTCACCCTGCTCTGCAGGAGCCACTGTGGTGTTAGAACATTACCCCTTTTGTAAGTTACTAATCTGTGTTGTCAGCTCGTTTGAGTAATTTAATACTTACACAGAGTGCTTCAGTTTCATGCTAAAATTAACAACTGTTTCTGCTCCTGCTGAAAGCAGATATGAATTTGGTTGTGCACTTCAAAGAGTCAGGATCAGTCTGGCTTGAAGGTTTTAAGACACATTAAAAAAAAAAAAAGAAACAAAACCCAGGCATCCAGAAACTGCAACATAAAGGAACTGAGTAGCTACAGACCAAATCCACTTCTTAGTATCTACCACACAGGCCTGTTTCTGCATCTATTATTTCTATATTCTTACACTTGACTTTAAAATCTTTGGTTTAGAAGCCAAATCCTAGGGGATGACCCAAGCTTTGCCATTCCTCCATCAACGCATGCTCATCCAGCAGTGGATAATGAACATACCTGTATTCTTCCTCCTCTTTGGAGTTCTTCTTGGGTTGGTATTTTTTTGAAAGATTCCTAAAATTAAAAATACAGATACATGAAATTAAATTTTAAAATATCCTTCGAAGTTTACTGATGAACTTCACATGCACACACATTCTGTGAGGCTGGAGTTTCTATCTGCAGTGAGTAGACACCTTTCCAGAACCATGACTATAATGAGGCTTTGATTGTAGCCCTTCAAAGAATGGGCTAGACGATGCTCCAGTCTCTGCAACTACAACAAAGTAGCAGACTCTGAACCCAAGAAGTTGCTAAATTAAGGTCATGAAGTCAAGACACCTGGGTTGTGCCTCTGCTGATGCACAGATCTCCTTCACCTGATCTAGAAGAGAGGTTCTTTTAGAGTAGAAGTCATCCCAGGGAAGGGTGATCTGAAGCAGCAGATGACACTCTTGGCCAGGCAGGTTTGCCTGCCTTTAGCAGCATGATTACAAGGCAAAGAAAACCCCATTTGTAAAGCTGTGGGAAGCTGCACTGAGATGGCAAAAGGGGGATAATTTCGTGATTATCAACTAATGCTGGGGGAAGTGTGACATTTGATTATCCTAATTAGCACAGATGATTGCATCTCATTATCCCCCAGCCAACTACTGATTTAATTTTAAAACACCAATATGTTCTTGGAGTGATTGTATCTTAAATAAGAAACCAGAACCTTGCTGTGAGCACATCTGACTCAGTGATTGTATTCTCACTGCCCTGCAAGCCCCTGAGCAGCACATCCAGGGGTTAGTGAAGGTGTCCTGCCCACCTACCCCTCCAGGGGTTAGTGAAGGTGTGCTGCCCACCTACCCCTCAGTGCACCTTGCTGCTATCAGCATCACAAAGCACACTGCACTGCAGCACAACACAGAGCTGAAAAATCTCACTGAGCAACTTTAAGGCCTTTTCAGTGCTCCTCTGTCCTAAACAGAGCCATATTACTCTGTTCCCTCTGGCAGCCTCTCACCCTGTTGTGAAAGGGAAGCCATTTGGTTTAGTTTTACAAGGTTGTTTCAGCGATTAAGAACAGCACACAAGGAGTATTGATGGAATCATTGTCCGAAGCAGGACTGAGTTTTTTCAACTTATCTATGCCAAACTCTTTGGAGAAGTCCCAGAACACATCGAGTCATAAAGAAACTGCTTTTACAGAGGTGTAACCCATTCCCTGCTGATGCTGGTTTTACTGCTGACTTGGAGACAGCAGGGCCTCTCATCTAACATTTCTTATTCCTTTTGTTCTCCTTGAGGAATTAAGGAGCATCTGCCCCAACAGAGGAGTAGCCAGAACGCTGGCAGATTTGCAGAGACAAACATGTGTTCTTCAAAATTTAAGTATCTCAACTGGAAGAGATCCAAATGAGTATCTCCCTCTCAGTCTGTGCCTCCTCTCCAAGAGCATGCTCTGAAAAAATTAACTTCTCTAGTTCTGCAGCTTCGACCAAACACCAGCATGGGAAGGGTTCTGCAAACTGTTCTGCATGATGAAAATAAATCCTACAGCACTCTTTGTATGCCATGGGAATGCCTCCTTCCATGCACCTGCTTGAACGGGAAAGGAAAAGCCACAAGAAAACAAGCACAGAAGGCTAAAGCAATAAGGCATTTTCACAGTCAAAACTCCATCTCCCTGCACTGTCACACTACCCAATTAATTCTGACACACACAGCAACTGCCTTCCTGTGAATCTTTAAAGGTGCAGAAATGCTACAGAGCTGAGGCAAAAAAAATTTTAAAATCCACAGACTGCTTTCACAGAAAAAAACCACTTACCAAGGATTAGCATTGGGGTTAAACACTTTATTATCTACTATGCAATTTACACAACACACAAATTGAGTCTATATGTTTAAGTTCTTTGATTTTTTTTTCCCTTTTCTAAAATCAAATGTAGGGGTTTAACCAGTTATACACAAAAAGCCCCACAAGTGATACTGAATCCAGACATATTGCTGGAGTTCAGCATGTCCTGCTGTAGTGTCACCACCAGCACTGCCCAGGTTCAAGCTCACAAAGCAGTGACACCTTCAGTGGTAACAGTGATTAGAGAGGGAACTAACACATAATAAAGACCAGCAGTAAAACACCAGTTCTGGAAAGATTCTGTGCTACCCCGAGCAGCCATCTCCGTGAGTGTTTCTATTTGCCTTTCACTCTGCATCATTTTTTCTGCCTTTCCAGCTTGTTACTCTGCTCCCTTATTTCAACTTGGGTGACAAATGTGAGACAAAGATGTCAGACATCAGAGGTTCTGATTCTTAGATTATCCTGACACCTGAAGCATTTTTTCCAACACATTTTCCTAGAGTCTATCTATCCATCACCACATTAGGCAAGGGTTTTGACACCCTTTGTGATGCTCTGAGTGCATGTGCTGCAAG
The DNA here is from genome assembly GCA_013396875.1 of Vireo altiloquus. Taxonomy (NCBI): domain Eukaryota; kingdom Metazoa; phylum Chordata; class Aves; order Passeriformes; family Vireonidae; genus Vireo; species Vireo altiloquus. The sequence continues at coordinate 647,353 of VZRF01011307.1, read as the reverse complement.
GGAAGTGACAAGGACACATCACCTCAGCCCTGGGAGCACAGCATCCAGCACATCAGTGTCTCATGGAAGTTAAAATACAGAATAAGCATTTTACCATAGTTTCTACATCCCTTTCCTCCCAGCCTAGCTTAATGATCTAATAAATATAATGCAAAACAATTGAGAAAAAAACCACGTCGGACCTGAAGTGGACTCTAAAACCAGGGCTAATTGTAAATGGTATGTAGGTGTAACCTAAAATATGACATATACATTTGTAGAGTTATAACATGGAAGAAAAGAAAAAAAATTAAATAGAAGAAAATTAAACTTCAATAGAAGACCAGGTTGAGATGTAGATAGTCAGAGAGGAGAAATAGCTAATTAGGGAACCCAGGGATGGAACAGAAAATACAAGTTTCACAGAAGCAAATAAATTTCAGCAGCTTTACTTAAACTATAAACAAAATTGAGTTACATCCACGAGAGTACCTTGAGTTAACCTGTCCCTTTTTAATAGTATTTTCTGCATGTTATGACATGCAGTGATGTGATGCAGCCCTTTTACACCAAATGGATGTGGTACAAAAAAGGTCTGCACCAGGCTTAAGGACACTTATTAAACAAAAGCAGATGCATGATTTATTTTTCTTTTTTAATGTCCAGCACTGTTTTACCTCAACACTTGACAAGTCTACATTTTTGGTTTTTCTTTTATATTTCTAACTTCTTAGATGCCTCCAAGTAGCCCTGTGTTTAAGAGCTCCTTGGGGACAGATGTATTTGTCCTCAAACCATAAAAATACAGAGAGACAAGAAACAAATTGACCACATTTTTTTGTGAAGTCTAGGACAAAGTAAGAAATAAAGCTCAGGAATTCATAGTTTCTACATGGTCACAGGTAAAACCATCTTTCGTCTACATTTTGTTTGTGTGTTTATTTTAATAACTAAGCTCTTTACACCTGAATACTCCAGTGAGTCTAGTGCAGGGCTGTTCCTAAGACAGCTCACACAGATACTCTGCTGGGTTTTCCCAGTCCAGTCACACTCTCTTTGTTCCAGCTCATTTTGCCTTTGTAATTCAATCTCTGCTCCTCTCCATAGGATGTGAGCAATTTGTTCCTGCACGAGTCATTTTCTGTTTCCTGCTTGTCTATAGCAGAAACCCTGGGGAACCCTCCTGGCACTCCCCTGGGAGAGCACACAACCATCAAGGCAAGGATTTATCTACTACCAGCTCCTCATAAATCACAGGCCACTGTGCATCTCAAATCCATTCAAACACAAGCAAATTCTAGGTGATTTTTTTTAACAAACACTGTGTTTTAGATTTACAGATCAACTGAAACCTCAGATGCCATCTCTTTAAAAACCAAGAAGATGGAAAGAGTTCTCAGATTTATTATCACCATGCAAATAAAATATGAGTTTACTGGAGGGGTTAGGAAGAATTATTCCTGCTCTCCCTTTCCCAGTTAACTTTAGCACTTCCAGTTTAGCACTGGTCACTAATGCTGCCAACAACTTTGCCCCACAGGCAGCAGCAGGACCAGCTGTGTGCTGTTCTCCCTTCTAACTCCTCATCACTTCTCAATTTTTTTCTACCTTGCTGGGAAAAGCAAGGTACTATCTACTCCTGTGGGAGTGTTCTTAGCACCCCTTCCCCAGGATCTGACCTTAAGAAAGATGTTTTCTGTGTCTGGTTCACACATACGCCTCTCAGTCTACAGTCAAACCAGACATGGATATGTAGAAAGTACCCAGCAGGAATTATTTGAGATTAATTCAGAAAGATCTCTGCTCAGATCAGGAGACACCTTGAAAGATTATAAAACTGTAATTCAAATCTCAAACGGTAGCCTTGTTAACTATACTGGAAAAATTACCAAGGGCTGGGGCCGACTTTCCAACCTGCAGTTTCTCCCCATGCACATTCAAAAAGCAAAAGAAAACCTAAACTTTGCCTAACAAATGATCATTATTCTGTTGAATTCTTAAACTCTTCGGCATTTGTGCACAGCAGCCCCAATTTCATGGAAAACATTACAAAGCTGTCCTGAAAGCCTGAGCCATTAATCATGCATAAACCGTGAGTAAGCCCCAGAGTGCTGCTCAGCCACCTCAATAACCTCTTTCTGCAAAGCATATGATTACTAGCAGATATAATACAACAGGATCTTAAATTAGCTTTTACTTTCCAATCTCTAAATTAAAGCTATTTTCTAAAAGCCATTATTATAAATAAAATCACCACTGACATGGCAAACTTTAGGGTTGATTACAGACTCTGAAGAGATGCAACTCAAAGTCCAGAACTTTACATATCAACTTACCTAAGCTGCTTTGCATAGCTGAGTTCAATCTCTGTTCTTTCTTTTACAAACTTGATGTACTTTTCCAGAACATCAATCCCCCACTGCGTGTGTTTTTCTAAGTTGTCAAACTGGTCCTGCAATGAATCAAAAAAGAAAAAAAAATAGTTTAGTCTCATTGAACAGAGACAACTAAAATTAATTTAAAAAGGGAGTATCACCACACACAAAGCGTTGTTAATATTTTCCATTACCAGTTAGATAATTTTATGGTGAGACAGGTTTTTAATCAACAGAAATCTGTATTTTAACACAAGCCCAATTCAGTAACATCCTTCATTACTCATTTCTGAATCAGTTTCATTCCAGAAATACTGGCAATTCTATTAAATACCATCTTCTAATATAAAAACATACTTAGATGTAGGATAAGAAATAGATACTCTTGACAGTATTTTATTTTATTCTGAAGCATTAATAGAAGTTTCATGAATTTGGGATCTACTTCTAATTAATAATTCTGATTTTTATATGAAAATTGTAGATTTAGACTTCAGCTTTGTCAGAGCTATGAATTTAAAATGTTATTCAGAACAGTTAATCTTTTTACAGAGCAGACTTCAATTCCTCTGCAGCCTGTTTGGTTCCAGAAGAGATGACATGATGCCCCCCAAAATTACGTAAGTTTTGTTTTCTGAAAGTTTTCTTGTCCACCTCCATTTATATACAGATACTACTTTGTTCTTCAAATATTGTTGCCCTCCAAAACAACCACACATGTTTTCAATAAAATCAAGAACATTCCAAAAGTCAGTTTGGGATTTGCAAATGCCAAGAGAAATTAAGCAACTCTAAATCCAAATTAATTATCCAAGCCAGTTTACTACTATCTGCAGATTTCAATTATAATCACCTTATTTTTTAAAATTTGGTTACTTCAACAGCACTCAAATTCCACAATCATCCATTCCACAAGGCTTTGCAGAAGTTACTGTTTCTACAATAGTTGAAATAGAATTTTAAAACTATGATACATTGAATACTTATTCTGACAGAAATACAGTGTAAAATAAACAAGGGCTTTAAGATCAGCCTGACTTACTTGGCATCAGGTTCTGTTATGGTTTACACGGAAAACAGAGAGTAAGTTTGTGCAATCTACAAAAGCAGATTTACCATGTTTTCCAAAAAACTACACACAGCACTAGATTTGGGTCGGATGCTGAGCTGCCACTACCAAAGATTCTGACACAAGTGATGCTTCTCTGCAAAAGACTTGGCCTTGTGACTCGGTTTGCAGAGCTATCACTGAGCTACAAAAGCCAGACAAGCCCACTCCCTTTAGACACAGAGCAGAAAAATAACTGAAAGCTACAACAAAGCCTGGTTTGTGAATATGTTGCTTTTGTCAAATACCACTTTCTGCTCTGTAGCACATCTGGCTGTGACAGTGAGTTACACTGGTGGCAGCAGGGATTCTGACAGCACTGAATACGGTCATGTACACAGGAGCTAATAAAGAAAATAAACCTGCTAACAAAACTGCTTAACTGTAATTTGAAGGGGAAAAATAGGAACCATGTTAAGAAGATAAAATTTGCAAAACATCATCAAGAAGCAAGTTAAACCAGCAGGTAAGACTCGTGGAATGGGACATACAGGGTTTGTGCATTGCATGTTTGCTCTGGTTTAGCATCAGGTATTATTTCAAATCAAGTCAGCCAAACCAGACTAGGTTTCAACTTAAGTTATGTGGGTTTTAGTCAATTAAACAGGCACTGGGGGCAGAATAGCAAAAAAGTAATAGTATAAAGTTACAAAAATAGTAAAGAACTTCTAAATGCTCCAGGAACTACGAGAAAGTGGTTAAGGGCAACTGAAGTAAAAAAATTTCAAACTACACAGAATACAAGCCTGACTTCCAGCAACAAAAATCACCCTTGAACCAGTGTAGCATCAGTCACCCAGAAAGGGGATGTGTGTATTCCACAGAAAGGGAGTATGTAGACTAAGATTGTACAAATTTGCGTATATACAAATCTCAATTTCAGTTTCACAGCTGGGGAGAAGACAAAATCAGGGGTAACATAATGGTCCCTCTCCTACCAGAGGGCTTGCCTCAGCCTGAAGTCTGATGCCAGCACAGAGAAGCAACTTCTGCTCCGCTTTGAACATAAAACCTCTCCATCTCTGGGATTATGCTGGAGTCAGGAGAGCAGTGCAAACAAGGCCTTTTTAAGGTTTCTGATAAAGCGGTCTTCTAGCTCTCCCACACTCTACTCTTCCACAATTTACATTATTTAACATAAACACATGCATATAAAATACCCCACGGGGAAGTCCATTAGTCACAAGTTTACACTGATTCACACACTCCTGATTTAGAGAAGGGAAATCTCAGGCAGGGAAATTCACTCCTTAATCCCTGTAAGCAAATTTAACCACCTTTATCAGATAGATCATATTTGTACCAAGAAACTAGCTTATTATCCTATTGTGACCCCATCCAAAGAGGAAAGGTCAAGGTTTCCCAGAGGAAAGAATGCCTTTCAAGGAGATCCTGCCCTTCAAGATAATCCAGATGTCAAGATAGAGCAGGTTCACCCTGAAAAGGCAACCCTGGTGGTGGCTTGTCCAAACCTCCCACCATCAGCCCACCCTGAATCAATTCTCAGAGCATCATTTAGATCAGAGTTTGAATAAAAACCCAGCAATGGCTCCAGGTAGCTGCCTCTGTGTGGGCTGTCATCCCACAGAGGGACCTTCTGGACTGTTTCTAAGGCCTCACTAGGCCAAGTTGGGTGAAATAAAACTCCCAGAGGAGCAGTGTAAGAGGAGCACACGGTGATGCAGCTGTCGGACAGATCAACCAGGGGAAGATGCTGAATTTCTATTTATAAAGTGAGATGAGGCACTTGCCCTGTGCCAAGCTCTAGGCAGAATCACCTCAGCGAGATAAAGTACAAGCACTGACCTCCACTATCAAGAAGAGAAGCAAGAGGAACTTAAACACTGCAGATCTGCTAAAGAGAAGAGTTTCTGTTCTTCTCTGGGCATGGAACAGTGTTGGCCCAAGTGCCATTTCACTCAGCAGCCAACGCCCCACAGCAGTGTGTTACACTGGGGTCACGCATTCCATTGCCCTTTCCCTTTGCTGAGTGCCTTGAGGATGAAAAAAAGTCAGTAAAATTGGCAACACCATCACTGGCTGAGCATGAGATTCCAAAGGAAGGGCAGTGCAGCCAGAGGGACACAACAGAGATTGTCCTCCTCATTCCATGGATCTGGAAGGACACTGAAGGTAGGCAAAGGCTCTGAGTTAAGGTTAATGAATCAGGTTAATGAGTTAAGGTTAATAAGCATTACAGAGGACACAAAATGTATTGATCCTACAGCAAAACCTGCAATTCATGGAATCCCAAAGTCCAGGGATACATGTAATCAATGCAAAAACAGGACCTCTGAAAAAGAGATTTTTGAGAGTACTTAACAACAATATCATGCCTTTAAACAATCAATTGAAAACATTTTTTAGAAAAAGTTCATTACAAAAATGCATTATAGGATGGAATCTGAGGAGTCTAAAAACCCCCCTCAGTTATTCTGGAGTCTAATGAGAACAGCACATGTTTTCAGCACAAAGTGCACCAGCCCAGGCAGTGATGGTTTAACAGGTAAACTGTGCCACTGCAGCTCTGCAGGTTCAGCCATCACCTGCAAGAGGGCTCAGGTGCCCCCAGGAGCTGTTGTTTCAGCTTTCAGTTTCAATATACAGACTCTCCTCTGTTCGTTTTTGCAGCATCCTCACCCTTCCAGTCAGGGAGAACATTAGGAAACAATAAACTCCACAGGGCTTTAGCATTCAAGAAAACAAGGCAAGAAATATGATGCAATGTCCAGTAAGAATGCTCCCACCAGACCACAGGGAGGGAGAAACAAAAGGTCACACCGCACCTGTTTTCTCTGAAAAAGAAACACCAGAATATTTTCTAGAAGAATTCACTGCTTTCCTCTGGCTCAGAAGCTGGTTCACACCTAAGAACATTCTTTAACAGAAATACTGCACTGACAGTGAGCTGTCTATCACAGTAGGCTCCCACCACAGCCTTCATGTTACTATGTCCTTCCAACCTGTCAAATCTCTTCTTCTCCCAGTTTCAAGCGCCTATATTTATTGTGGTATCAGCTTACTAAAAACAATAGACTTCTAATTGACCATCACAATGTGCATGTAATTAAACTACTTGTGTAATTGTAACTTATCCCCCTTCATCGGATTCCACCTGCTTCCCAAAGCCAGCAATGTGTGAGGGTACAAACAGTTCCCCAGGTGATGGAGGAGCTGGAATACAGGAGCTGACCCACCTGACTCACACAGGTGGGAAAGCAGAGCCTCTGCTACTTAAATCAAACTGTTCAGAGCTTAACATGTTCTTGAGCATGCACACAAAAGCTCGAAGCTCAAAAGAGGGAAGCAGAACTTTAGCCATTAACTTGAACAGGATTTTGACATCCAAGTATCCAGAATGCTTTGAATATTTTAACCCTAAGGCAAAGTGTGTTTCTAAATTCATTTTCTAACTTCATTTCTTTTTCCATTAATTCTCTCCTGGTGCTTTTGCCGCTGCCCAAATAACCTCCCATCCATGCATTCTTTCTGAAATTCGGCTGCATGCTTGTTACCCTGACAATGCTTAAAATGGAAACAGTGCTGCCCATTTGCTTCGCTTCATTTGAACGGTTACTTTAAGCTGTCAAATTCCCTTCACTTCTCAACTGCCCTCCTGAAGTCACATTCCCTAGCTATGCAAAGTATTTTGGGAACAGGAAAGTTAGCCATTAAGAAAGAAAAAAAAAAAACAAACAAAAGAAAAGTCTTCTTCCCATTTCTCATCCATATAACATGGAGTACAACCAATTATTGAGCAATAAAGTGTTATTCATGAGGTCTTTGAAGATCAGCTCAGCGAGATATTCCTTCCTCTTTCTAGAAGGCTTCCACCTATTGCGAAATAGCTCAACACACGTCTCAGATCCAGTGATGGACCTTCATTTGCCACACCAAGGGGCTTCGGCCTTAACATCAACTGAAATAAAGAGGATGTCCTCACTTTTCTCTTGAGCTGCAGCCTCAGTCTCTCTTCAGCCAGACACACTCCACCACACAGCCAGGCCACAAGGACTGGGGTTTCTACTTGGTTTCAACTGTTAACAAAACATTAGATTCTGGGAGAATTTACCAATTAATTCTGCAATTTAAATTTTCCTGTCAAACCTGCCCAGAGCAGACTGTGCTGGCAGCATTTACTGCAGCAGTATCCAGGCTGAACTGTCACTGTCACCCTTTCTGCTGCTTTCACAGGTCACAGTGCAGAAGCGTGAAAATAAGAAGAATGCTAACACAGAGACAAGTAAAGAAGAAAGACTGTTGAAAATTCAGATGCTAATAGCAAATGAAAAACCTTTATATTTAGCATATTCCTCCTGTAATTCTAATACAGGAACACAATAAAAGACCCAGAATTCTTGAATGTTAAGAGTATTTGAAGACTTTCTACTACCTCATTCCCCAGCGAGTTTGATTCTGTTTCCTCACAAAATTATTTGCTTACATACTGTCCTTAATAACAAAAATAGGAATAGGGGAATTAATAGCTAATTTTTACCTCTAGTCATACCTTATCCACCCATATCCTCTTTTTTTTTTTAAACACTCTCATTCACTTTCATAGGCAAAAAGGAATTAACGTGAAGATCAAGTATACATTACAGTGCTCAAATTCTAAATTACTTTTTTAGATTCCATGGTTTAACAACTTCAAATTATAAAAATAATTAACGAGATGATGAGCCCTTCACAGGCTCGGCTGAGTCCCATATGGCACTACAGCACTGGCAGAATACTCGGGAATTCAGATCACAGATCCTCAGAGACCTACAATAAAGCTATATGCAAATGTTAACAGTCTCCAGGCAAATTAATAATGAAAGAAAATGCATAAAATACAGGCTACCACCGCAACAGCCTTCCAGAAAACGTAGATGAGTAGAAAATACCAAAGCAATTCAGCATCTGTTGACTCAGCCACTACTGATGAGAATCAACTTCCCACGCAAAACTTGCCAGCAACAGCCAGTGAAACCCTCAGTTAACGACACTAAGCAAACGTCCCTGTTTATATATGGAACACAGGACACCAACCTTTCCATTCCTGCAGCAGAGACAAGGAGCACTCACAGCACCATGGAGCACATAGGGACGGGGCAGGGAGACCATTTCTGCCCGGTTTACACTCAAACAATGCTGTGGCTTCCCTGGTTGTTCTCTGAGTGTATCCTTCCATTCCCCCACACATCCGGTTCTTGTTAACAAAGCTATTTACGATCACGTGCATTTGCATTCAGACCACCTCTTCAGCCACACATGCTGAATTTCATTTTACCCTTCAAGTATTAAATATATTCTTTCTGACCTTTCACTAGGATGCCTAAACAGGCATAATTTCTGCTTGACCTGAAAATAAATAGCCCAGAGAAAAAAGCCATCTTACTTGCCCATCTCCATCTTCCTTTCATTGCCATCCCCTAAACACATTTTTCCATAAAGCCCTAAAGGTTAACTATTCTATCTCTTCCATTCACCTGGGAACTTGATCTACTTAGGAGAACACAGAAACAAACATAAGATTCTTTGCTGCATCATTAGAAAACTGAGCGTATTTCAAACCTGTATGAAGGGGAATTGATAGAAAGCAAGAGTGGGAACAGACTATGTTTCAGGTTGAACAACACTTTATGTTGCTAGATAAATTCACCTCTAGTTGTCCTGGTTATTTCAATAGACATTATGAATAAAGCAGTTTCTGGGCCATGTTTCAGCCTTGAAATGCTTACCCTCTTCAGCATTTTGCTGAAGCTGGAAAGTAAAATAAGTTCTAATATTTATGCCAGTTTTAATTTGGATAGAAAATAACACTGCCCCAGTATAATAGCAAGGCCCTTTGCACAGCCTTGGAATTGCTTCTGAAACCAACCACATTCATCCCCACCCCAAAAACCACCTTCCACAAACTCAGGAGTGACCCCTCCTGCTAATTAAGCCAAGGTGCTGTCCCACAGGCAGGTTTCAGCCATACCTTAACCCTACCTGGACAAAAACCTGACTTAATTCAAACAAGAAGCACTTCTGAGAAAAGCCATGAGCAGCTGGCACAAAGGCCAGCACCTGGAGAGAGACATGAATATTCCAGCTGCTCTGAGGCAAGGCCAGTCCTGGGAGTACAACCAGATCATCAGGGTTGACAGGGAACCAATTTGATTGCAACATCTCACAAAAAGATCCACCTACAGCAGAGCTGCGCAAGTACATCCCCCACTAATGAAAAGGGTGAGCTTTGTAGTGGTGAAGGTTAAACCTCCTTGTAGAGAAGGTGCCCAACACCAGACTAAAACACAGCATTGGGTTACAGAGGCCATGGCAGCAAACAGCAACAAAGCCAACACCAAGCTCCCAAAGCAGGGCTGGGAGGGAGAGCAGCTTCCTGGGCAGCAGCACAGAGCAACAGGTCGGCAAGAGGACACCTCTGCCTGCTGGAGAGGTCACTGGGAGTACAGCCACACTCCTGCCGTGGTGACCCACTTTAACGCCTATTATGGAAGCCTTGCAAAACCCAGCACGTGGTTCACGGGGGGAAGCTTCCCGGTGTGAGTACAACCGATGTCATCGACTGCCAAGGCATTCACACACACACTCTCAATGTCTCGTTCTCTCTGCTGACAGCTTAAACTGTGAAGTGCAACTGCTCCTTTTGCAGCAGCCAGAAGGCTCTGAGTCAGAAGCCACAGAAGCAGTGGAGCTCCAGGAGCAGGTGATCCTGCAAGAAACCTCCTGGTCTTGCCCCCAAGGGCTGCTCTTACCACTACAGCAAAGAGCTTTCCTCACCAGAGCCCAAATCAACTGAAGCCCCAAACCTTCCACCTCTGCCATCCTGGTGTCAAACCAAGCCTCCTCCTCCCCCTACGCCTGCTGTGTCCTGCAAAGGATGTGGTAAAGCAGAACCTCCATAGCAACAGGGCAATAACTGTGCTAACACAGCAGCCAGGAAGGAAGGTGAGAGAGGATGTGGTTGTTGGTACTGCAGAGGCCCAGAAAGATGCTGAAAGAGGTAAGATTAACAGAGAGGAGTGATTAATTCTGAGGAGTGGGAAGGCAGGAGGATGTGATCAGCTCAACTGTAGCAGGACAGAGCTGATGAGCAACAGGTGATTAAGAAAAACAGCAACTGAGCCAAATACTGGATAGTGAGGGACAAATAAGACTATCCTTTGTTTTCTTGAAACAAGCAAGTTTTTGATGGTAAATTATGTAGGTTACATGTCCTTGACAGCACGGACAGAAGTACATCCAGCACAGAGCATTATCTAGCTGCTATTTTGGTTTTATTCAAACAGTTACCTGAAAAGGCCATACTGAGGCATCGCCTGCTGTTATCAGTGGGAGATCCTTCTAAAGATAGTGTTGCATTTCTTGAAAGAGGAAATGTGCTTCTTAGAGGTGTCACAGTTTCATGCTCTTGAAAATGAATTTTATAGTTCTCTTTGAATAAGGAAAAGGCAAGGCTCAAAAATCACTGTTTGCAATGTCCAAGGACACTTTTCATAGATGGTCATGATGCAGCAGCAATTCATTTCCTTCAAATAAATTTATACACTTCGAGGTTTGAGGCACTGCATGACTTTACCACAATGAGAACCATCTGTCATAAGCAGCCCATTCAGAAAGGAACACTTCTTTTCAAACCTACAATTCTGCTTATAAAACACACTCAAGAAACCCCAGAACAAGACACAGTTGTGTTTCAAAATACATTATAATGTGCAAATTACAACCCAGGATGTAAGAAAGATCTTAAAGAACAAGATAATAAGAGAGAAACTTCAACTAATGCCAGATGTAAGGTTAGACTATTTTTACTGAAGGACTGAGTGCATTTCAACCTTCTTATGCACTTGTTCAGTTATTTAAACTGAACACAAACATACACATGCTGCTTCTTTTGGTGATTCTAGTGCAATGCAACTGATTAAAGTGAACTTATTTGGACTAGGTATGAGGATAAACAGCTGAATCTAGACTTTAAAATCCAGACTCATTAGCTAAGCGAAGGTTCATAACTACTAAAATCTACTGGGGCCAGAGAGATGATGCATCTCTACCATTAGCATTAATTATACCCACAAAACTCATTTAAAAAAAAAGAAGAAACAAAAAACAAAGAAACAAAGCAATGCTAACCTCCTCCTTCTGCTCATCCTGGGGGAACAGGAATGGGATGAAGATTTTATTTTTGCTGACAGTATCCAGAGCTGCAGCCTGAAAGCTGCAAGGACGCACAGGGATTCACTGTTCCGTGCATTATAAACAAGAGCTTTGAAAATGAACAGATCCTCCTGGTTTGTGGGGCTCTTCTGCTGGGAAGGTATAAATCATGAGCTGCAGCAGAGCTCCAGATCCGAGCTGCCTCCCCTAGGAGTTGCAGCATGGTAACAATGCTAAATATACGCTGCTGTTGTTCCAGGAAGGTTTTTCAGTTGACAAATGTTGCAACTTTTCACTGTTCCCCAGCATCATCCCACTTCCCTGATTTAATGCACACCCATTTGTTTCTTCTGAAATTATTTGAACAAATGCAATTTTGGACCTAATTCCCAGTAAATCTTTTACTGTCTGGCCACATCTTGGATTAACTGTTGACTGATTTTCATCCTCTTTTT
>VZRF01011307.1:488844-635258 GCA_013396875.1 Vireo altiloquus | reverse complement strand
TTTTTTTCCCCAGACTGCAAAGCTCTTCCTTAATAATACCAGCTGTTAAAACAAAGATCAACAAGAGCTCTTGCCCACGGTTTCCCCTTTGGGCAGCTGTGTACTGAATATTAAAAATGAACCATAGAGTGTTCCTGCTTATTGCATGGCATGGATAACCACAATAGAAAGCCAAACAAGCCTGCTGATCCATTTAAAAGCACACACACAAAAAAGGCAATTGGGCCCTCTTATCCAAAACCATACTGAATCACAGCAGCAGAATCTTATCCACAAGAACAATACTTCAAACTGTAGCAGTCTGTGGGAATGGTTTTTTGGTAAAATAGCTTTTAGCCCAACTTCTTCACAAAGCAATGCCCTACTGGCTTCATAATGTAGAATACCCAAGTTGTTCTATGCATCCTCAAAGTCAAAATTTCTCCATTAGTATCAAACCTTTTTGAATATGATTCAGCTCTGAGCACACAGTTGGAGTTTAGGAATAGGTTTTGGGGGAATTAATTTGGTTCTTTTTTTATATACCCACTAAAAAACCATCAGTGTCACTGTTACATTCTGCAAATAAGAGCCCTTGATATCCCTCTATCAAAATTAGCCCAAAAAGATAACAGTTACAAAACTAGCAAAGGTCTCACCAGGTATGCCTGGTATTCTCAACAGCAAAACTTCTAATCTCCACTAAATAAATCCCCTGGTGGGTGTAAACTGAGGACGTCTGCAAAGCTCTTTTCTACACACGTTAATGCAAAGATGTATTTATTCACTAAACACAACAAGCTTTACTCCTGATATTCCTTTACACCTCTTCCACTGGCTGTGAAGCCAGAACTGACCAAACCCCAAGGCAGTCACCATGTCCCTCCAGGATGTTTATGCAGACACTTGGAAAAGGAAAATGTGAAAATCACTAATTCTGCTTAGCTTGAGGCTGTGTCCTAGAATCACTGGAGCAATGGCAACTAGGGTTAAAAAAATAAGCCCCCCCACTTCAGAGTGTTCCAAATCCCTCCCTAAAGTTCAAAAGAAAAGTGAAAATATGAACTGACTGTTCCCTCCTCTAATTTCCAAATTAAACGGAACAAACTTCTGAAAAACTTCTTTGTAGATGGGGTTCAAAAAGCATTTAATACCTTAAATACCATGACACGACAAATACAATCCTAGATTTTTCAAGAGCCACTTCACACTCAAGACCAAATAAGATTACTGCTACGCCTGAAGTATTTCTATCTGCCATTGCATTCCATTTTTAACCCAGAAATTAGATTAGGTGCTTCCACTCCAATCCAAGAAATAGTGAAGTTTCCAGAACAGGAAGATTATCAGAGATATATGCAACTCAGAAATCTAATGCAATAGATAGAACGACAACGTCACAGCACATAACATCTAAAATGTCTGCAAACAACAAAGTTGGTCACTTCAAAATATGTTAAACTCTGTTCAAAGTGCATTTCACAATTCAGAATTATCTACTCATACACTCCACTTTGTGGAGTGGAGTCAAGGCACATTGGCAAAAAATGGACAAATTCTGGAACTAGCCAGAAATATAATACAAACAAAGAGCCAAAAGAAAGCTGTAGAGACTATGCCTTAAATCCATCTGTGAGGGTTTCTCATGTAGCTTTTTTATTACAATAAGACCTGGCCATTCCTATAGCTGTAAAAATGGCAACCAAGACAGTCTTCTAACATCCTGTCACAGATTTTCCTTTTACCCAATACCCTTCTCCTCTCAGTTTTTCACTGATTAACACTTCAGAGAAGAGCTTAACCCCAGCTGCACCTGCACTGTGCAGTGTCCTAGAGTCAGGCCATTTATCTTGATTTTGACAAAAACATTGTTTCAGTCTGATCCCACTTGCATAAAATATTCAGACTTCAAGCTGATCCTTGCTGTGCTTCTCCTCCTCTATGAAAGACATCACCTGTATGGCCATAGAGTTACCAAGGTAAAATATGGTCAGACCAAAACTAAAGTGGCAACTCTACTACAGACACATCTTGCTAAGGATCAGAAATGTCCAAGCATGAATTGCTATCGATAATAATTCTCCAATAATTTCAGTCTCTTATCCTTCAGAGGAAGGGAGCATATCTTCCTATTCTCACATGCTCACTTCTATGCCATTTCTATGAAGTTTATCCTCAGGTAACAACTCCCATTAATTACAGTGTGAACTTGTGTTACATTAAAGTTTAAATCTGAGGAAAAGTAATCGGATTTCCCTTAATAATCACTGTACAAAGCCTCTCAAACTCCACTGGGTCTCCCCTTTCTCCCAACAGAAGCCTCTCTCAGCTCTCAGTACTAAGGCTGCAGCAAAACTAAATGAATGCATCAAAGTAGGTGGAATAAGAAAGGGGAAATATTGTGCAAAGTGCTGACCCACCAGAAGCACACAAAGCATTTGTTCAGTGGTGACAATGAATAACTTAATCTGAGGCAAATTACCAAACAAACATCAATTAAATTACATGCTAGACTACAAGAGAAAGTTCTCCCACACACATTTCAGGTTTGCAGAGTCAACAGAGCAGCACAACGCGCCCAGGATTGTGATGGAGTCATCCAGGCTGCTCACTCAGGGATACTTGACATTCTCCACGGGACATATGACAATTGCAAGAATCTAAAGAGAAAGAGGTAAATTTAACTCCATCACACTAAACAAACATTCACACAAGAAGAATAAAGAGACTACATGTCACCCAGTCTTGTAAAATGCAAGCAGAGTTCCCTACCCATAAATGACACCCATGAAATGTGCAGAACTAGAGCTATAGCACAATTATCTCTATCCTCCATCAATTCTAAGCGTCCGAGCACCTGATCAGAGAGCATTAAAAGCAAGTTGTAGCAGCAGCAAAGATTCCCCAGGTCTAACAGTGGCCTCGTTGTGCTAAGTGCTGCCCTTACTCCAAGAGATCCAGAACTGGGACCAGCTCACAGGAATCAGACATGTGGGGAACCACAGCGTGGCGAGCGAGGCTCGGTGGTTTGCTGGCTGTGCCACAAGGATGCTGCAGGAGGCCACGCTCCAAGCCCCAGCAGACAAAGCTCAAGTTCACTGTGCTGACCATACTGTGCCAGCCAAGACAACCTAAAATTATAGTTTCTAGAAAGTAGGGCAGCTACAAGACTGTCCAAACCTTTTGGTCTGGCTCCCTACACAGCCTCCAGCCTCTCAAAGAAAAACAGTCAGAACATTTTATGGAAATAAATCAACAATTACAGTCTCTTTTGACCAATATGGCTTGGAAACCTAAGCATTAAGAATAAACGACATTTTGCCATCCTGAGCTAGAAGAGCAACATCCTTTGATCCTTTAAGTAAGGACTGCTTCCCCCAGCAAGGGTATTCTGCTCCTAAGCTGGATAGGCGAGTCTAGCTGAGCAAAAGGGGTAATCCAGTTTTCTTGTGACAACAATCTCATTTCCTTAGGTTCCAAAAACACATGTGAATATTTTATAACTCAGGCTATAACAATGATGATACCATGATAGAGATTTCAAGCCTTCACTGCACTTGAAGAAATATCTTTACAATTCTAATGGGAATTACACCAGTAAACAGTCTCTTATTAATATAGTTTTCAGACACAGTCGTGAAGAAAATCACTACCCAATTTAAAGCAGTGCTTATTGGAGCCAAGATTAAAAGCCACACTTGGGTCACACCAGTCTGACCACTTGCCTCTGCTCATCCCATCTTCTAGAACTACATACTTGCCTAAATCCAGGAACAGTAAAACAAGGGACAGCATGGAACACTGGACTTTTTAGCTTTCACTAAAATAATATGGGTTCACCCTCTAAATAAAATTATCTACTTCAAGACCTTGAAAATAGACTTCTAAAGTTTTAAACTTTTTATCATTTTCAAAAACAATTCATAACCCTCTCCAGCTGCCAGGGAGAATATTGGTTTTGAGGGAGAATTGTGCTGGCTTACTACACAAAGATCAAAAAAGAAAAATGGTTTAATGTCATATCGGTTCTACTCCGGCATTTAAATATTAACTTGAAATGAAACTGAAACTCCACATAAAATCAGGTTGACTGCATCCAGCCTCATTAAAACTCCATTATGTTAGTTTACCTAACTGCAAAGGCAAATATTTTTTTAACATAAATCCCATGCATAAAACCATGCAATAAATTTATCCATTGGCATCTATATAAAGGCACTAATAGAAGGTTCATATAAATAGCTATATAGTAAAACCTAGAGCACAATCAAGCTCCAAGACAATTAATATTGCCAGGAAAAGCTCTTACTAACTTTCCCAAGCCCAGGATGCACAACCCTTCTGAAATACAGATCTCCAAATTCTTTATAAAGCTGGTAAGGCTACAGCAAACGGACAAGAATTTAAAACTCTCTTTTAAGGAGTTTAGGGCCAACAAAGTTCCTGGTATTTTAGTGCCATTGCAGGCTCTTGTAACACTGCAGGCATTTAGAAGCACCAGCAAATTAATATGCTGCACCAACTCATTTGGTGAACAATCTCATTCAGATCTTAAGCTGCTTGTCCGGGGTTCTGAATGTGTGAGCAGGCTGAAAAAATCTGAGGCGCCGCAGATATTTCCTGAAAGGGTGCTACAGTTTTTCAAGTGTAAAGCTGCTTGCTGTACTTTGGACTGGTTACTGGGACAGCAATAAAAAGCATTCTTGTGTCTTGAGGGCAAACAAAACCAAGACCACCACACCACATACATCATGACGTGATTGGTCAACGGACTAACACAAACGATGGTTAAATGTTATTAAAATCTTTGTCATGGAGAGCTGCTGGTTAAGTTTGGGTCAGCGTGACAGCACAGTGTGTTTTACAGGAATATTTCTTAATTAATTGGTTTATTAGTACTCTGTAATAACAAAGTGTGTTGCTCACAGAGCATACAGGGTGGAACTTTGTGACTAAAACTACAGATACATCATCCTGATTTCCACTCTTCTCACGTTCCTGGAAGATCAAGTGGAAGGCTACCACAACACCACCAACAAATAAACACAGGGAATGCTTATATTACAACCTGCTCCTTGTGTTTTCCTATCACAGCAATAACAAACCATGAAGCATCAAAAGAGGATGGCAAGCACAGCGCTGCTCTTTTCTGTGACTACTGTGGGAGGAAGTCTAACAAATGCTTGTTATTGCCAGAAAATAATGGATTCCCCAAATCTGCGGCATAAACAGTGCCCACAAATTGCACGCAAATCTGTCACAAATTCACTTCTTCACAAGAAGAATGATTCTCCATTTAACATTAGCAGCTGATAACACAGCACTAACATCAAACACAGCCAGTTCACAGATGAAAGTACTGCAAACTGCTTAAGAGCAGACTGACATCTCGCATGAATTTAGGTCAGCTCACTGCTGTGCTGTTCAAGAGAGGAACAGGAAACAGAGTAAGATGTTGGGCACTTGGGCTCACTGTTTCCTGCAGCAAGATGAAAACTGCAGCCCACTTCCAGTATAACTTCTGCAAATTTGCTGCAACTGGACAAGCCTGCAAGGTGGAGACTGGGTCATTCCACCCAGGAAACAGAATCTCCTTTTCTGGTAACATGACAGGATTCACAGTGCAACAGCCTCCAAAGAGAGATGAAGCTGTTTCCTACATTATTTTTGCACAGGGCCACATAGGGCACCTCACAATTTTATCTTTAAGGAGTAATTCGTTCCTCTAATGAAAAGAAAACACACACATTCCATCATCAGGGATGTGTGAGTATCACCCCCACACAACTTCAGAAGTCTCGACTGGGAGGGTTTTAAGCAGATGCCATTAAATATTGATGTTGTACTTCATTTTTTGCATGACTATTTACTTGAAGAGAATTAATTAGTACATTGAAAAAACAACTCTTTGAAATGCAGCTGTCAGACATACACACCTTTTATAACATCCAGGGAACACTGCAACTCTAGATACCTAAAATAAATTGTTACCATCAGCCTGCTATATTGATTTTCAATATCAGAAGATAAAATAAAATAAATATCCTATATTTTACTTTTAGGTTTGTCCAAGACTACAGTAACTTTTCAGTAGTTACAATTTCACAACACGGAAGAAGTTTCATAACAAACATGGGCACAAGAGAACTTGCCATGGTTTTACCCCAGACCAGAAGAGTCATACGATGGGAGAGGTTGAGGATTTCCACATCCTTATGTGTCTTGTGCTCTCTCCTTCCAATTCCTTGTCTTTAATTGATGTCACACAATTTGCAAAACCTGGACCATCAGTAGCTGGATTGCAGAGTCCCTATCCAGCACAAGGGGAATGGGATCTCCAGCAAAAAATGCTGACAACAAACCCAAGTTCACGAAACAAATAAATATTTAAATTTTAAAAACCAAGGGACTTTTGGAACAGGACAATACTTTAAGCACTGCACTTATTAAATAAAAGCAGAAACTCAAGTATTAGAGGGATTGACATCCTATAAATAACACTGAGGCATTCCTCAAAAGTCTTGCTACATGGACTTCCAATTAATTTATTACTGAAATGAGATGGTGCTAGCTACTTACTACCAAAGTGGAAGATATTAAAGGGCAAGTTCTTATTTTGTGAAAGAGATGCCTAGCTTTGGATATTATGGTTGATCACAGCAAATGAAAACTCATCATCTCAAAACACTTTTTAAAATTTTCAAATACCTTCCTGTTTTATTATGTTGCCAAGTCACTATCAGTAAATCTCTTCCCAGTGCTCTGGGTCTCCTAGAATAAGTTATTTCTGTTCCTATGACACTTGGTATATTCAGCTGACCTACAGGACCCTTGTTAAATGTGACACTTCTGACGCGGTGCTAAGTCTGTGAGAGGTTATCGCACAGCACTTTAGGCAAAATCTTTGGAAACAAATGTTGCAAATTCTAAAGTACATGGTGATAAGATAAATCTCATGAGTAATGCAAGAAAGGCAAAACAAACTGGTTCTGAGAATAAATAATCTACTCATGGGAAGGAAGATGCATGGGGGGAACATGGGAAAATAATGGGATAATAAAATAAAGAACCCGCCCACTGCAGAACATTAGAAAAGTAAATTTTCTCTTTAGCAGAGCTCAAGACTAAGGTGTAAGGCATCTGCATAACAACATGCCAGCCTTCCTCTTCTTCCCCTTTCCCTCTTCCTCATATCTACACTTTGCTTACTTCAGCTTTCGTCCATTATAGGCTGCAGTTCTGCCTGTTGGATTAAAGAGTGCTCAAACACACAAGAAATGCTTTTGTTTGAAGAACAAACAGGAACCTCCTGTCCAACCTTTGACTTGAATGGGTCTGAGCTACTGATCTTCACACAGCAACTGGAGCTTCTGGGCTCAGTTCCCTGAACGTCCCATGACTCCCCAACTATTTTATAACACAGGGATAGACCAGTTGCTTGATGAGCAGTTGAATCATCTAAAAAATATGAAAGAGGATATTGACTTGAATCTACAAGATGCTTTATCTGCCAAGCAGGGAAAGCAAGTTTGGCCTCTGAACCAGACTGATTCAGAGAGGAAGAGGAAAACAAATGTGTGTTTACCTACCTACACAGAGGGCAGGGAAAGAAAGAAATAATTTCTCACAAATTGACAAGAACATCCCCTCCCACAGTAAGGACAATGAGGTCACTCAGTTCTCTACAGTTGTTCCAACGACAATACCTTCCACTTAAAATAGTTTTTGGAGGCTATAAGTCTGGTCCAAAGGTTGAGTCAAAACTGCTCCCAGCCAAGGAAGGGAAAATAAAGGGCTTGTTTTTCACAAACCCTGAAGTTCAAACCCATCTCTCCAAAATCTTGGCTGCTAATTCACAGCCCAAACTAGTGGGCCATGAACCACTAGGACCAATGAAGTTTATGTTATGGGAGAAGACTGGGGCAGAACATCTCTGAAGTCAAAGGCTGAAGATGACAGTGCCTGACAGTTTCTACCAGGGACATTCAGCATTCACAGAATCAGTAACAAAGAGCCACTCTAAAACGTCTCATTAAGTCCTCAGGCCTTATGGATATTCTTGTAAAGGATTCTGATATTCTGGAAAAAGAAAATTACTGCTTACCTGGCGTGGTCTGCAGAGTGAGATGGACCAAGACAAAGTGACTGAGAACTAAGAGCAGGACTGAACAGGAGTCATGTGGGCTCCCTCACTTTTACATTTTGAGTACTTTTGTACATGAATGACATTCATAACAATCAGTAAGCACATCTAACAAGGCTACTGACTTTTTATAGTAGGTTCTTGCTTATGAGCACTTACTATACAGACTAAAGCTCGGTGATCATGTTTCCAAGTTAAAGAAAAGTAAAATTCCAAATAAAGCTGAATGCAACCATGACATTTTTATCCTTGCAAA
Source organism: Vireo altiloquus (assembly GCA_013396875.1). Taxonomy (NCBI): domain Eukaryota; kingdom Metazoa; phylum Chordata; class Aves; order Passeriformes; family Vireonidae; genus Vireo; species Vireo altiloquus. The sequence continues at coordinate 626,880 of VZRF01011307.1, read as the reverse complement.
ATTCATGCAGATTGTGGACAAATGTGCAAATGCACAGAAGCAAACACAATCAAACATTTTGCAAAATAAAGACATAGTACAATATGCATAAGAATCCACATATCCTCAGTAGTAATTGTTGTTTAAAAAATGGTGTATTTCCTGGCTTTAAGATGCCTAATTCTACTAATTTGATATTTGTGACCATATCTATTTTTGCAACAGCTATGGAACACATACACAAAGGAGAGAAAACAAGTTCTAAATGCAGTGCCATGAACAAAGCTGTATAGTTCATGCATCTTTTCTTCCCTAAGAGAATCTGAGCATTAAGCACTGCACCACACAAAGAAAATGTATTATGTTCCCTTTTTTCAAGGGTGACTTGTGCCTGTGGCTTTTTTCTGTTACTTTTGGGTTCATCTTCTGATTATTTTCAAAATTCTCCTATCCACAAAAGCCTCTTGAAGTGCATTAGGGCTTACACACTAGTCCTAGACTGTTTAATTTAGCCCTAATACCTTGAGGAAGCTTCAGGATGGATTGTTGCTGTTCCGATTAAGGAATCAATCCCACCCCCTGCCAAGAAGGTTGGATGGATGCCTTGCCCCCAGAGGGAAATCAATAGTGCTCCACTGACCAGCAATTCCCAAACACCATGTGTGTTGATCTATCACAACTAAAACCCCAAAACACTTAATTCTTACATTCTAACTGTAAAAAAGGGGTCTGAACTTCCATTATTTTGACATTTTTCACTTGTTCAACTCTCCTAGCGTGGACTCTGGCTTTTGATTCCTCTGTCACTATTCCATTTATTTCTGTTCCCAGAGATTAACCCACAAGCAAAGCACAGAAGACTACATCGAGCCAACAGAAGATTCAAGTCAATACAAATGTCTATAATTGTGTGCATGAAACCCATACACATCATGTAAAGTGTCTCCTGACCTCTGTGTGAATGGAGCACACCATTCTGCCATGCTGTTCCCAACCATCGAGTACTTCAACTCAACTGCTAATAGCCAAGAGAAATATTTATATTTGTATTGTTTAACTCAGCAAAGGTTTTTGTTAGTGGAACAATTCAACACACTCCCTCAACCACTAAATTCTGGCACTGTGATATCTTTCTGTTCAAGACTAAGTATTTTCCAAGAGTGACAACTATGCAGACCCAGTCTCCAACAATGCCTAAATTAGGCACATGTGTTTCACAACAGCACATTTTCTTGCAAAAATTGTCGTTTTCCAACAATTACAGCTTTCCTATTTCAAGATCATTTTGTGTCAATCATACTGAACCTCTGGAAAAGAAGCTTTCAGCAATTTTATACATAATACAGGTAATAAAGATGATGCAGACAAAAATCAGAATAGGAACCACAATGCAAAAACAAAATCAACCCGCAGTTATCCAGAGGAGGAGGTGGTGGGGAGATGCTCACATACCAGGAATGGATGCAAGCTCCTACCCCCTTCCAGGGTGGTCTCCTGGGCTACTCCAATGCATCTCAGATGGACACAAGCAGCCACACAGCCAGAGACTTGATTTTATCTTTAAATAGAGCTGGAACCTAGCTAGCCCCCCTTTCCAAAAATAAGGCTGTAAATCCCCAAGGCACAGGTTTAAATAGGCACTGAGTCACACGTCATGTGGGATCCATTCTCACTACCTAGAGGGTCAGCTGGTGCAATTTTGGGGTTCAGGGAAAGCATGCAAGCATAATCTCTGAGCACTGAGTGCCTTGATCCTGGTGGTCAGGCTGGCAGTGCTTTGGGAGGTTGGAGCCTCTCAGATCAGCTGATGATGGTGTCCTCAAGCAAAGCAGCAAAGGAACCCCTTACCAATATATCCAATCACTGAAACATTTGCTTAGGAGTTGTTTTGCACACCAAAAACTGAAGCAAAGCTGTATAGTTTTTCAGTTTTTGCATGTTAAGTTACAAACACATGCCAAAAGCATCCTGTGCGAAACCCAGACGTTTCACAGCTCCAAAGACTTTTAAGGCAATAGAGGCTCTTGACCAGCACATAGAACCCTTTCCTCTCACCCTTTATTTTTAGGCTTTTCCAGTGACTACACATGAGCAAAAGGATCTCAGACTGTTATACTTGGGAGAGAGAACCAGGATGGGTGAAAAAACACTTATGTAGTGCTCTATCACAGCTCTCCCTGTTCAACCGCTGCCAGTGTTTCTTTTACTACAGCAAAACCAGAGTTACAGACTCTTAATGAATGCCACTCCTGTAAGACCCACATTTGACAGATCAATAGCCCTCAAGAGGGCATGAAATATTTCTCTTCCCCATTTAACTTTTGTTTGAGAAAACACTTCCATTCACTCCCTGCTCCATGCCAATCATTTATTTTCTTTTTGTAAATACAAGAAAAAGTGCTAAAGCATTTATCTCTGCCTAAGAGAATATAATGCAAAGTGAAAAATATTATCGAAACACATTTTGAACTTATTTGCTAAAAAATTCCTTCAGGCTTTCTGCACCGATTAAGTGAATGAAAAACAGCAGCATACACAATTCTGGATAAAGCTTTTATTTGGAGATGTTGTCAAATATTCTTCCACAGCGAGGAAAGATGCAAGTGCAACCACAGCAATCAATGTATATACATTCTAACCAGTATGTCAACTCCACTTAAATATGACATGGAAAAAGCCACATAAAACAGTAATACTACAAAGCCAAAAGAGGACTGCTAGGTCTCTGCACTTCTGCTTTACTTCTTATCTAATCTTCATCCTTTGCTCCATGTTTATTCCTTCCCCTTGTGCACCCACTATACTTTCTCCTGATCCCATCAAACTCTTGACTTGCTGTTCCTAATGCACTAATCCCATTGCACATCCAGTCTGACAGCAAGTCACAATCCCACCTGTCCTGCCCAGAGCCCAGCCCTGCTCTCTCTATGTGCTCTTATCCAAGCTGTTTCCTTGTTACTGACTGGTTCCTTGTTTTCTTTGTTTAAATTAATTTTCTCCTCCTGAGCTCACTGAGCTCATTTCTCCTGTTTCCTTCTCCCTGCTAGTCCTGCTTCACTCACTGTCAGAACTGCCAATTTGAATTATCTCTCCTCAAATGACCTCCTCCATCATTCCTGGCACTTCCATCACAGGAACAGTTCCTAGACAAGCAGACCCAACTGTCTGTAACCAGATCCCAGTACAATCTCTAGTCCTCCTTCTCCAAACTCAGTCTCTTGAATCAGGTGGTTTCCTCTCTGACCACAGCATCCCACTCACCCTCCAGTGAGTGTAACAAGAACCAGTCCATGACAACAGAAGACCCAGTTTGCCATCATTGAGAGAGAATAAAAGTGGTCAGAGGGACCTTTACCTCGACTTGGTGCAGCCATGCTTTCCCACCCCTCTCTCTCCCTGCTCACTGACCCACGTTACTCTTCCATAACACAGCCCAGATCCCACTAATCCAGAACTGTCCTCCAGCCAGCTTCTCCCTCCATGCCATTGGGTGCCAACAAAGGCGCCTAAGAGCAGAAGAGGCTGCCCAGTTCCACTCTGGCCTTGAGCAGCCATGGCCTGGGAAGTCTGGCTGCTCTCCTGCAGGACCAGAATGAGCCATCTTCAATTATTCTGTGGGTGACCTCATCTTGCCCCACAAAAATCCCTCCAAGGCCAAAACCTAGCCAGTACCTGGGAAGATTTGGTCAATAACATCTTCACTGATTACAGGCAAAGTGGTATTTTTCCAAAGACTTACAGGTTTGCGTAATTGAGGAATATTTTCTCAACAACAGCAGCAGGCATATCCCTGTTCAACAGCTTCTGTCTGCCAAATTTCAAAACCTTGCTCCAATGAATGGGAGCGCTACAGCTTTCCAAAACCAAAGAGGCATCGTGTTTAGCATGTGCAATACGCTGGCCCTGAATGATCCCAACTGCTCTCAAACACAAAAAGCAAGAAGCAGGCACAGAAAGAGGAAAACTATGGCCTGAGCACCTTAAGATGGAAAAAAATTCAAGCAGCAAAAAATGGTAAATACGTTCTCGGTAAGAAGAGCTCCCAGCTCAGTCTAGAATAGAGTCTGAGACAGAGAAAACTGCCCAAGGCACCAAATAAGCAATTTCTTGGTGTCAACTGGAGCAAAATCTCCAGGAGTGCAGTTTGGAATAAGGAATATGCTTGGAATCCTTGCAAGATGATCCTTCTTCCGTTACATAGGTAGCACTCCTTTATCTGCACATCCACAGACTCAGTGCAATGAAATTAAATTTTTGAACTATAAAATGAATTATTTATGAGAGAAATTGTACCTGCTATTCCCAGAGGAGTAACTCTAAACACTACAAACTACCCTTTCCCTTCAGGGAATGAATGGTCCCACCAGCACTTACGCCAGCCTCACTGCCAAGGCAGAACTGAAGGCTTTGCTTTATAAAACCACTTTAGATACCATACAGAAGCACTTGAAAAACACTGAACAAGAGATAGCCAAGTGGCACATTTAATGGAAGAAATCTATATTATTTCAGCTACAACAAGAAGTATAATCCACTCTGGGATTTCCTCAGAATTAAGGAGTATCTGGGTGACTTTGTAGCTCATTGGAGACCATCCTTCTAAACCAGACATTAATTCCCAAGTGACTCCTTTTCAAGATTTATTGCTTTACAGGGTTTCTGAGGGCATCTGAAGGATTGCTGTTGTTCTTTTGATTGTTTTGCCAATTAGGCTGACTCTTCCTCAAATAAATTAAGGACAACATTGCAACAGAGCTGCTTCTTTATGCACTATACAACATGATCTGCTCCAGTGATCAGCAATGAACACCAGGCAAACAACATTTCATTCTTGCGCTTTACTTACAGAAGAGTTAATTTAGAAGCCCTTCTACAGTTTTTCCATTTTTAGATGCAAAAAGAAACATTTTATTTAATTATATCAACAAACCATTCTTAATAAACTGAGCCCAAAGCAATTATTGACCGCATTAATAAGGTTGTCTCCGGACAACACAGAAACAGTGTTTATGTTAAATTCCAAAGGGATCCAAACCACCCCACCACACCTGCTTGAGAAAAAATACTAAAAGCATCATGTCCTGTACAAAGATACTCCATATATATAAAAAAAAATACTACTTTTCCACTGTTTTGTATTTTAGAGCCAAAGCTATTGATTGAAAAGAACAGCAAAGACTGCAATATGCCAAGAGACAACAGCATTTTACCAAGTTAACCAGCTTACTGTTTCAAGAAAAACAAAAATAGAAAAGCAGAGTATCTAGGGGTAAAAGGAAGAAGAGAAGTTTCATCTGAAGCGTACAATTATACTGAAGGGGGAAGTTATTTTAAAATATTTACATGAACACTAAGGAAACTCAACAAAGCATTGGATTTTGACAGCTGGACTGGATTCAATGTATAACCAATCTCAGAAAAAGGATTTCAAACAGGATGAAAGTGAATTTCCAAAAATTCATTAGCAGGTTACCTGTCCAGCGATCAAAGGCAATAATGTAAAGCAGGTTATTAATTACAGTGTCACAGTGCAACAGTGGCTCCTACTCTTCATGTGGAATTCAGCTTTTGAAATTCTGCTTTAAAAGAGTGTTTTACAGCTTTTGAAATTCTGCTGTAAAAGAATGTTTCACAACATGAGTAACACTAATGAGCTGCAAAGAGTCCAGAAAAACATCGGCTCATGTTTGACTGCCTTCCCCATATGGTTCAAGGAAGCAGGGGATCTTGAGCACCCACAATGCGGCTGGAAGGGAAAACACTGTTTTCTGCAAGTCTTGACTCATGCTGAAAGACCGTAAATCCCCATTCTTTAATGAATAGGTAGGAAATAAGAGAATAGGTTGTTTGATGAAATTGTCGAAATCTTTCTCAAAGCAAACCAGAATTGTAAACGAAATTACTCAGACATTCAAACGTTAAAGTCCCAGCAGCTCTTCAGGTACCAAAAGGGAATCTTTCTACCCCAGTGCCTGAAGGTACCAAGGGGGGTAGGCAGAGGACCTCTCACACAACCCCATTCTCCTACCAACCACCTCCTGCGAGCAGCAGGGCAGCCCCCACACAACGAATCATCCTAAAGTTTAAAAAGTCTCCTTTTAAGCTCATGGAAAAGACCCTGATGGCACTAACTTTACAATGCACGTGCACAGAGGCTGCAGCAGCCCCGAATCCCCACCCTGAGCTGGGCATGCACACGAAGGTTCGAGCTGCAGAATGCAGATACTCTGTAATGACTCAGCTTCTACAAACTATTTCTCACTCACTAATCTGCATATGCAGGCTGACCACTTAAAACAGGGAGCGAGCCTCTGTGAAATAAGGAGATATTAATGTCAGACAATTTTGCTACCTCAAAACTGTCCAAATAACTATGCAGAATGCTAAACTAATATTATTTAACTAATGAAAAGTGTGTTTTACTTTGAAGTGCCCATCTCCAGCACTCTGTGTACAACCTTTACTAAGAGCTTTAGAATAACCAACCAAAAAGTATAAATATGATGCATTTATTACTGGCTTTTTCTCTTCCAGCCTTTCACTGTATTTGCTATTAGGGTGCTTTTAGAGTATATTTTTGTGGGTGACATTTCAGATGCTTTGAAATATACTAAAGTTTTAACATGTTACTAAATAGGAATCAAATTTCTATGAAACATACACAAAAAAAAGGAGTCAGGGATACACAACTCTGCCTCTGGGAATTGTCTGAATGGCATCAAGTAAGTTTCACAGCAAATTTAGAATAAAATACACATTTCAGAAGAGCATTTGCCATCACCACAGAAGATTGTCTAAGCTGCCAACAATTCACTCACCCACCTGTGAAGGTTAGGCCCATAATGGAAACTCTCAGCTCTGATATCAGAGTTAACTTGTGACTTATCATGCAAGACTAATTACTTGTGTCCTTTTCCCATCAGACACCATCTCCTTTTCCTTTAAGTCCTGGAAAACAGTAGTTAACACCTAAGCCCAAAGAACCTGGGGGTGAGGGCTGTAGGAGGTGTGAGAACGGGATGGGTGAGATGACACACAATTTCTATTGTATATAATCAACTACAGCACTGCATACAATAAAACTGAATGTTGGCTCAAGAATCAATATATCAAACCTACATCCAGCTCTGCAGATGCTTTTATAAGCAGAGGAAAACAGGGTTTTCGTTTGAGATCACATTTGACTACTGTGCCCATTACACACCACTGTGTAATGCCACCAAGGTCAAAATCACCCAGGTACTCCAAATGGTTTCCAAATGTGAATCACTACTTGCAACACCCATACATTGCAAATACTATTGAAGAACAATGCTGCATTCAAGCAAATTGCAGAAATGCAAGATTACAGCTGTTTAAACATAAATTCTGCTGATGAAATAGAGGTGTGAGCACTGAAAGAGGAAACGATTTAGCAGTTACAAATAGCAAGGGGGCCTTCAAGTTCTCAGAGTTGCACCTATGTGGAATGAACTTTAAAAGGCAGCAATAACCATATCCACAAACCATGTGTTTTCATAGTAAAGTATACTGGAACACCCTATAAACAAAAGGTGTGGTCCTCAAAGTATTGCTTCCATCAGGAGTTGGCCAACAGAGTCCCTCGCATCTGGGCAGCAAATTAAGACCCGTGCAAATACTGAATATCCACCTTCTCACAGGCTGAAAGGACAGTGACAGCTCTTATCAGCCACCCAGCTTTCACAAAGGTCAAAGAAAAACTTGATTAAATCACCTCCCTCCCCAGGTTTTTTAAAAAATTTTACACTGAATGTGGGGAAAAAAAAAAACCAAACCCGCAGCAACAAACCCACAGTGTCTGCACCTCTGAAACATTCATAACAAAAAGATAAAACTTTCCACATTCAACCACTTGGCTATCTGCACCTGACGTGCTGTGACAGTGTTCTGAAAAGGCAGAATTTTTCCTAGACCACTTAGCCACAAATTTACATGTAGCTCCCCCAAACTACATCCTGTGCCAAATGTCATGATCAAGAACGTTCATTCCATTCAATATACCAGACATGCAGCCACAGCCTTTTCAGCCCTGAAGACAAGCACCAAAGTGCCGAGGTTGGTTTCAGCTCAGTTTGCAATGTAATCCCACTTGTTTCAAGGGCTTCATACCACACAAAAGGACGCTGGTGGGAAGTGTGGCACACATTCATGATTTTACCCACTGAAGTACCCTTCAGAAGAGCTGTGGGTGCCATGCTCTGTGTTCTTTCCCATTAGTCTAGAGAGGAAAAGGATGAAGGAGACCCAAGTGTGCTCTTAGAGCCCGTTGTCCCCAAAGAGTAGTACTGAAGGCACAAGTTGGGTCTGTGAACCCCTACATAACCTTTACTTATCAGTTCCATTTGCTAAGTATTTAGAAAACACTGCCAGTTTCAGGAATCAAACGTGAAATAAATATGTACTACACCCTCCTACCTGTCAGCCCTTAATGCACTCTTGAATCCGGATGAAAAACAAAATGTTTTGATGCTATGCCTGCAGTTTTTCCTTAACCTGCTGCTTCCTCCTCAGCTCTTGAATGTTTGGAGTATAACAGGAAGAAAGAATTCTGCAGGGTTTGGATGGACAGAAGCTGCATGCAGAGCTACATGAGACCTCCAGGTTTTGTTCTGCAACATGGAATTGCTGGGAGGCTCCAGACGATCTCATTATCTCCAGCATTCCACCTCATACAGGATGTTAATGCTGCATTAGGACATCTAATAATTCTGCTGGTTATGGGTCCATTTACACTCACAGGGACAATCTTGAGATGCAACTCAAAGTCCAGAATCAAGTGAAATATCAGTAGGAACTTAGCAATAGGATTTGCAACCCAGAGGCACAGGATACACTCACATCACAGCACAAGGCTAAAAGCCTGTTTTGGGAATAACTCACAGGTTGCCAAAGGGATTTTATTGCTTCTGAAGTATGAGGCTTTCTGCAACCAGCTTTTTTCTCCCCCAAAGGAATGAACAGAAATACTACATAACTCCAAGCACATTAACATTCTGCGTGCTCTAAAAAGCAAGCTCAATTTTACTTTTTTGCTATATTTAAAGGGGTGAATCATGAACACACATCCAGCCTGGCAGATCTGAGATACAAGGTGCAAGTCAAGCCTGATCAAACATTGCTGATTTTTCTAGCAAATTTCTGAACTACAGTTAAAAACACTTGCTTTTGCCTCAACTTTCAGCCCTTCAAACCACATATGAGTCACATGTGGAACAGGCATTTGCTGCTCACCACACCTGCTCCTGAAAACCCATTCCCTGGCTACTTAAAAAAAAAAAGAAAGAAAAAAGACAACTAAGTTCTAAGGTAAATGGAAATTTAATTTTGTTTAAAAAAGGTATGCCATGATCAACAAAAGAAGGTGGCATATATTAAATACAGGTTGGTTGTGTGGTTTCCTTTCCAGCGAAAGGGAGAACACAGAGTGAGAAATCACTGTTTTGGCCTAAATACTCAGAGCACTGGAAACCAAAGTGCTTTCAGAGCTCTACCCAAATTAAAATGAAGCAACTCCTGCCAATTTTGTATCTAGAATAATTTATTCTCTTGATCCAACCCTTTTCCTCAGTAACCTGGTATATTTCTCAGTGTGCTACACTGAAGACATGAAAAATGATACTTGAATGCTGTTAAAGACAATTTCAGAAACAAACTTTTCGGATAAAAAATGTTACAGAAGCAATTTGTAACTGTTGCAGAAGATATATATGGCTACACACAAGCACACACCCCTACAAATATTACATAAAACAAGAGGAACTATTTATAGGCACTACTCTCTACTACCATTCCGGTTCAGGAACACCTCAGTACTGCTTGCAGTTTTAGGAATGCAATTAAAAAAAAAAAAAGTTCCTTCTGAGAATTCAGAATTTATTTTCCAGTGTCAAAATTGTCAAATAATACTGCATCTTACTTTAATTCCACTCAAACAATTCAGTCTCCTCCCAAAGCATCCAAGATGCAGAAAAGGGAGGCAACTGCAGGTTTTCCCAGAAACATTCCCATGCAGCAGAGCTGTTTATATACTGATGAATCAATATAGCATCACTACACAATTTCACCAGCATTTATCACCTTTCTTTCTATGGCATATAAAACCACACCAAAATAACCTCTCCCAGTCAGCAGTTGTTCCCTAATTCACTGCATAGTTCTAACTAGATCTAGCTATAACACGACTCCAGTGTCACAGCAAAACGGGATGCTGAACTGCCTGCCAGAGCGGGCCAGGAATGCATCCAGAAAGGACAGCAATTAGCACATCTAAAATAACCATTTCTACAAGAGGCAGCTCAAAAGCTCAGATATATTTTCATCTCAACTCGCACTCGTTACCAGCCACACATGACTACAGGAGAGAATCCTGCAGTGCTTCACAACCCAGATGACCCTCTGCCACTTACTCTTGACTTCTTCATTCAAAACACCGTTTCCTTTTCCCTCTTCCCCCTCCTCCCGAGCACAGATTTGTCCCAAGATGTTTCATGTCCCACCACTCAGGGAACAGCCGCTCCACAGCCTCCTGTCCGCGGGTACCAACCCTCCCAGACCCAGCAGGTTTGCTCCATGCTCCACCATCAAACATGGCTGCACCATGTCCTCTTTGTGATTGAATATGTGGAACAGCTCTTCTGCCTTCCCAGACTTCTTTTATCTCCCTTCCCTTATTTCTTCTCATTAGCAAGGGACCATCTCACATCGCTATTAGCCACTTCTCTTTCCTTTTAACAGTCCGATATTTTCCATTAACGTTCCACCGTAAACCAAATGCATTTATACTTCCCAGGTTCTCCTAAAAAACATCAAGGAGCTTTATACATCGAAACCCTCTGTACCACTAAAACCTGCTTTATTTACACACAACACAAAACTCTTCTCGTAAAAATCTCCGTCCTTCAGATCCAGCGTGGAGAGAAGCCCCTTAACAGCAGCGACAGGAAATTTTATCATCTGGCTTTTCTTCCCTGCAGCTCCCTCTCCTGAAATCGGACCCCCTGTCCATAGATCCACCTCGGAGCCTCCCGCAACAGCCACATACAAAACCCACCCCGGGCTCCGCTGCGAGCCTCCCTCCGCTCCACAGAAGCTGCCGCTTTTTTTTTGTGCTGTGAAGCTTTTTTTATTTAATTCCTTCAGCAAAATTAAATCAAACTCCTGAACCCCCGCTGGGATTTCCCTGCAGAGGCTGCACGTGAAACTTTCCGGAGCGGGGAGGGACCCCCGGGCTGAGCTGCGCCGAGGTGCCGGCACGGAGGGGACCCAGCTCCCCGCACCGGCCCCGGGCACAGACCGTTATGCTCCGCTGGGGCTCCCGCAGCCCCGCTCCCCCCGCGCTCACNCGCGGAGCCGCCGCGGCTGGGGGCGGAGGGGCGGCCCGGCAGGCCGAGCGCAGGCGCCGCCCGGGCCGCGAAAGGGAGCGCGGGGCGGCCAGTGGGGCCATGGGGAAAAGGGGGCTCAGTGGGGAGAAGGGGGTCAGCGGGAAATGGACATTAACGGGCAGCGGGAGTCAGTGGGGAGCGAGGACAATGGGGGAGAGGAGGATCGCTGGGGGGCGGCGGTCAGTGCGGAACGGGGTCAGTGAGGAACGCGGATCACTGGGGAATGGGCATCAGTGGGGGAGCGGGGGTCAATTGAAAGACGGAGTCGCTAAGGAATGGGTGTAACTGGGTGAGGAGGTTCTCCCTCTGGCCCTGGTCACAGAATCATCAGCACTGGCACAGGGTGCCCAGAGAAGTGGTGGATGCTCCATCCCTGGAAACGTTCAAGGCCAGGTTGGACAGGGTTTGAGCAGTCTGGTATGGTTGAAGAGATCCCTTCTCATTGCAGGGAGTTGGACTGTATGGTCTTTAGAGGTCCCTTCCAACCCTAATTATTCTATGATTCTGTGCTTTCTAAAACTTACACAAGCCTTGTTGCCCTTTGCTGGAGACACTCCAGGACTTCAAGTGGGGGACCCAAAACTGAATGCAGTACTTGGGGTGCCTCTCCTGTGCCGAGTATAGGTGTGGTGATCTCAGCCCCATCCACCCTCAGGTGCCCTTTCCTGCCTCTTACCACCGTCCCCCAAGCCAGGTGAGGCTGGTTTTGAAGCAACTATTCTTGGTTTGGTCATCTGTAAAGGAGGCAAGGGCCCTGAAAGGAAGGGAGCCCACAGCCTTAGAACCCTGGAAGCTCTGTCATGTGTGGTTCAGGTTGGTTATCAGGAGGAATTTCTTCACAGAAAGGGTGATTAAATATTGTCATGGGCTGCCCAGGGAGGTGGTGGAGTCACTGTCCCTGGTGGTGGTCAAGAAAAAACTGGATGTGGCACTCAGTGCCATGGTCTGGCTGACAGGGTGGGGATTGGCCACAGGTTGGACTCGATGACCTCAAGTCTTTTCCAACTGAATTATTCAGTGAACTCAGTGCAAAGGCTGACTTCTAACTCAGCTAAGCAGTATATCCATCCCCCCACCTCCAAAATAACCCAAATCCAAGAATATTAAATCCACCATCTGTCACCAAAATGCTCAACAAGCAAGCAGGAAAATAACCAAATTATCTGCCTTTGCATAAATGTGGGTTATTGTAGCAATTACACAGGCCTTGCAGAAAATGGCTCATTTCCTTGCCAGAAAAATACTTATTTTGTGATCTTCTTCCTCTGTGTCATTTATTTGAGCTGTGTCACTTAATCTCGTTTTGAATGTCTGCTTTTCAGCTACAACAAATGTAAAAAGAGCTTTAGACTGATAGATTTATTGCTGTATCTATTCATGAGAGATTTACGTGGAGGGGATAAAAAAGGGAAGCATATTAATTCACCTGAGGTAAAAGGCTTCTGCTCATAAAGGGTGGGGATGCTTTTGATGTGAGAAGATAAAAATTGACCAGCTGCTACAACAAGCATTATCTCCTCTAGATTAATGCACTTCTTCCACTGATGCTTGGCTGTTCCCCTACATGAGGAAGAAAAACACATTAAGCAATTCCAACATTTTGAACAACAATGAAGACAAATGTTATGTTAATAACAGAATTGCATTTATTTTTATCCAAGTTCCATTGATTTGAACATGAGAGTGCTGCTCCTCACACAGCTGTCTTTGAAGAGAAACAACAGGCAATGCTTTTGTTCATCATTAAAAGTTATTAAAGGGCTGACTTCATAACAACTAAGAGACACCCTGTTCAGCTCATTTTAGAAGAGTTCTTCCTTCTACTGCCAACATATTTGAATATCCGAGCCTGCCCTGCTGCCTGAAGCACAACCACATTCTTCCAAGGGCCTGTACTTCCACAGGCTCCCAGACCCACCATCCCTAGCCCTACATCCACCCTGGACACATTGCAAAACCAGACAGCACAGTTGCATCACGACTTTTTGAGAGCTTCACCCATAAATACTCGCAGAAAAAGAATGTACAGAAAGAGAGAGCAGCACTGGTATCATCTGAGCTAAGTTTGTGTGGAATTTCCTTTTGCACAAAGAGCTGGGAGGGGAACAGGGCAAACCTGTTACACCAGCATGAGCAGGGAAACCTGTCCACACTGAGAGATAGAAATGCTCCACCAGTTCCAGAAAGATAAAGGCCAGAAAGACAAGTTTTATATTATGATGGTACATTAGAATAAACCATGCCAAAAATTATCACAAGTTATCAAAATTTCTGTGGACAGAGGCTCAAGACAAAAACTAAATAAAATTAATTCTAGATGTTTATAGAACTGGATTTTTCCCTATTTTTGGCTGTCTTTATTGTTCAGCCTGAGACTCTCCAAGGCAGGGACTGCCACTTATATTATTACTTTCAGTTGTGCAGTGCCCAAAACAACAGGGCCTGCAGCTTGGCTGGCCCCTAATTACTAACATAATTAGCAATGACAGGAGCATTAAGAGCCCTTTATGCTAAAGTAGATGCTGGAAAGCTCAATAGGTTCCAGGCTCAAAAAATAACTCAAAATTACACTTAGAAGTTACATTATCTAGCACTTTGTCATTCACTATGCACAATCCATATCTGAGCAACACAGAAGCTGGGTAGGAATTTTCCCTCAGCCACAGTGAGAACAAGACCATGCAGATCTGTTACCCAGATATGGGCCTATTCCTGTAAATTCTCTGTTTATCTCTCCTGCTGTTATGATTCAGAACACTCCCAAAAACACAAGCAGAAGCAATTCCATTTTTAGAAAGCCAGGACTTTGTTTAGGAAACCCCAATCCCCCTTGAAAACAGCCAGATTCACTGTTGAATGACTGAGAAACCATATAAAGTAGGTAAAATAAATCCCTAAGCTACAGTTCAATCCAAACCTTTTTTCTCTGTGTTTGTTTACTTATGCAAAGCAAGAAAAATCACAACTTTGAGAGCATGGACAAGCATTTCTAGTTTCCAGGATATAGGAGGAAGAGGACATACCTTTCCCCCCAGAGTTATCACCCTTACAGCTGCTTCCCTTCGATTTTACAATTATACCCAAATTATCCGTGTGCAGGATAAGGAACATGGATGTTGCTTGTAACCTCTCATACACTGGGACTGAAACAGCACCAGGAAAGGAAGAGGACACACCTTTCCTAGAGGCCATCATCATCACAGCTGTTTCCTCTCTGCTGTTACAACACTACACAGATCACTCAGACACACAAGAAGAGACCTCCGTGCTCTTTAATGCCCCATCAGGACCCAGAGTGGCCTGATCAAGACCTGATAAATCCCTGATAAACCCTAATGACCCTGGCCAGGCTCACCTGAGGCCTCTGCCCACACTCTCTGCTCATGGATCCAGGAACTCAATTTAAACTCTGGCCTGAAAGCCCACTTGTTTGCCCCGTGTTTTAGGGTGTCTCAGTGCCAGATCAGGCCGTGTCTGGCTGCAGATCCTGTTGATATGGAGCCTAGCTTGCATCTAGCTTTATCTTAGACCTGCCTGGTCCCTGTGGACCTGTCCAGCCATAATTAGACCATGACTGACCTTGGTTATCATGACCCAAACTGCAGATGAGCTTCTCAACTCAGCCTTGCCTCAGTCTCATTGTTGTGAACTCAGCAGATCACCTCGATTTTGGCTGCTCCCAGCTCTGACCCCTGGGCCTGCTCTTCTCTCTTTCCCCAGGGACTGTGGGAGTCCTGAGTGCTTCCTGCCCTGGCTCTGTGTTATCTTTCTCACCTCTGCACCCCATGCCTATACCCTGGCTCACAAAATATGTTAACAAAATGGCAATCAGGTTCATTCTGTGCTGAGCTGTACCTGCAGACTGTCCCTCCATCATGGTTTTCTGACACTGCTGATACCTTCCATCCAACCTCAATAATTGTATATGATACACTTTATTTAAAAAAAAAAATCAGTCTCTGAAGAGCTCTAATTGTATGTTTAGTTACAATTAAGAAGTAAAGAAAAAATATATCCAGGCTAACAACAACTGCATGTACTGGGAACTGCAGACTTACAGTAAACTGATCTTGTGTTGGAAGCTACAATGAAACAAATCGATGTCACAATGAAATTTATTGTTACAGCTTATTAATGATGGTCAGAGGCTGCTTTGTTTCCTAATAAAGATGTAAATTTAGGTACAGACATCATTTAACATACAAATTTTTAGAAAAATGCATAACCAAAGAAAGTAGGTATGTTATAAAGTCTAATTTTTGTTCATTTTGTATAGGTAATTGGGGAACTTACAGGTACTCCAATATCCTAATAGCTCGGGAAGAAACATTGAAAAAAATTAAAGATCTTCAGAAAATTTATTTTCTGTGGCATAAAAAATCCCTGATTGCTAGGAATCATCCTCAGACCAAGGATGATTCTTCTCACGGAAGGTTCTGAAGGAACCCGAAGGAAGCATCCTCAGACTAAAAAAGGCTCTGCAGCTGACCCAAATCCCAGAATTAAAGGGGAATTTCTCGTGCTCATGGGCTACTCAATCAGAGTGTGCCTGGTACTTGTTAATGGAGCAAGGCACGACAGCCTGTGCTGCAGCTGTGGTTGCAAGCAGCTGTTTCTCAGGAGTCAATACTCCCCAGGTTTCCCAGGTGGTCCTTGCACAGGGATTATAATCATTACAATATTACAGAAAGACCCCCAAAAAAACCCCCAGCAAACCCCCCCGTAATTCCAAGAAAATATCTCACCGGAGTTTTTTAGAATAAATCATCCGATGTTTGTAGCTCCGTGCGGTGCAAGGGCTGATGCTGCCAGGACATCTAGCGGCACCCACACGTACTGCCCAGAGAGAGAACGTTACTAGAAAAACAGATTTTTTTTTTTTTTTCATGCTTCCAGATATTTCCTGGTACTAGTCCAGGTTTCTTTGGCTATTGGTGAGATTTCTTTGTTTATTTTTTTTACCTAAGAATATACAAGGGGGAAATTAAATTGTGAGAAAAAATGTAGAGGAACATCTGAATCATCTCTCTGAATAAAGATGGGATATTCTACCATAATCTTGATTTTAAAAAAGGTCAAGGCCATTGATTTTTCTCTCCCTTTTCACCCTCACTTACCTGGGCAAGTCCAGTTGTTTATCTGTCTCTAGATAACAAAACTTGCACAGCTTTTACTCCACACACTGAGAGGGAAAATCAGAATGTCTGAGTTTTGGGGGCTGAAAGCTCCTTACTGAAAAATTAGATTTATTTCCATTGATGGCTTCCCATTGCATAGTCTTTCCATTTTTTCTTTTAGCAATGAGTCAACCAAAAAGCCATTTTAATTGTCCCTATTCACATTCACTTTGCATCTTGTGTTACTCTCATTTTGAGCAACAAGTCATGGAAACCAGGCCCAATCTGCATTTTTTTTTTTACTTGTAATTGGGACTACAGCTACTTATTTAAATATTTCAATAGGTAGAAAACTATTCCTGTTAAGAAGCAAAAATCCCTTTGTTTGTTACTCTTTTTTTTTTTTTTGTGATTTTCAAAATCAATACTTTAACCCTGGCTTTAAATAGAAAAGCAATTTTCCTGTTGTTTGGACTACCTGATGTTCAGACGTCTGCTGTTGCCATAGCTCCCAGGAAGAAGCTGGAACTTACTGGTAGATCCACGGCTGAGCTGGAAACAACCACTTCACCCCTCCCTGTAAACAACCATCCCACATCTCCCTGTGGACGATGCTGCAGGGCTGAGGTAGGAAGAGCTTCAGTCTTTTTTGGGGATTTTTTTGTGTCACCCCACAGAGGCTGGTCTGGGGGAGGCTCAGGGGGTTCCTTTTGGCCAGTGTCCCCCTCTGTGACCCACGGCCATGGGGGGACTCAACACCCAGGGGGGACCCCACTGACAAGGGGGTCCCAGGGCTGAGGAGGGACCCACCACAGGGCCTGGCTGCTGCCATGGTCCTCATTGAGGGGCCTGATCCAATCCGGGGGGCACCGTGGGGAGCAGCCTGTGGGCAGGGGCAGCCCAGCAGAGCCCAGAAGGGCCTCAGGAGAAGAGAAAATGGCGGGAAGCGCCTTCCCCATGGGGAAAGGCTGGGGGAGCTGGGGCTGTTCAGCCTGGAGAAGGTTGTGTGGAGACCTCACAGCACCTTCCAGGATCTGAAGGGGCTACAGAAGCTGGAGAGGGACTCTTCGGCAGGAACTGTAGTGAGAGAACAAGGGAAAGTAGGTTCAAACTGAAAGTGGGAAAATTCAGGCTGGATATTGGGAGGAAATTCTTCCCTGGGAGGTTGGTGACGCACTGGCACAGGTTGCTGAGAGAAGCTGCGGCTGCTCCCCGGGAAGTGTTCAAGGCCGGGTTGGGCGGGTTTTGGGGCACCCTAGTCTAGCGGGAGGTGTCCCTGCCCGGGCAGGGGGTGGCACTGGATGCGCCTGAGGCTCCCCCATCCCCAACCCCTCCATGACTCCCTGACAGGACCCGGCCCCGCCCACCGCGGTCACGTGATACACACCCCCGCCCGGCACGTGACTCTCCTGACCCGGAAGTGGCGCGCGGGGGACGCTGACGCTGGAACAAAGATGGCGGCCCGCGGCGCTGGGGCCGTGCTGGGGCTGCTGCTGCTGCTCAGCGCGGGCCCGGCCCGCGCCCGCGTCCATCACCTCACCCTCAAAGTAAGGTCTGCGCCGCCCCTGGCCCCGCTGGCTCGGCCCCCGGGTGCCCTGAGGGGAGCGGTGAGGCCGGCCCGGCCCTGCGCACCTCCCACGGGCCGGGATTGATCTCCCCACGTCTCTATCTTCGTCCTGCTCCGTGCCCCGACCCTTCTTTCTCTTCGCTTCTCTCTGAGCTTTCCCCCTGCGTCTCAGCCTGTCCGGGCCCTGCCGTGTTCTGCTTTTGCCGTTATCCTCCCGCTCCCTCTGACCGCATCCCCACAGTCCCGTCCCGCTTATCTTGGCCGCCTATTTCTTAGCCGCGGGTAAAGCGTGTGAAGAGGCCTTAGAATTGTGGTGGTTTGAAGGTGCAACTGCTTTACGTTCCGTTAAAAGCGATGTGAGAAGAGAGGACTGAACGTGAGCTGAGGGAGAGGTTTCTGAAAGGGAATTTTGGTAGAGTTTCCCTTTATCTGTGCTTGCAGTGGCTTTCCTGTCCTGGTCTCTCTGAAGGGTGTTTGATTGCCTCACTGCTCTTCCAGATGCAGCTGCTTTGCACTAACCAACTAATTAGTAGAGACTGAGGAAACTGATGCTGACAGCTTTCTGTTCGGTTTCTATAGACTTCTGGGTGTGCTTTGAACGAGTGATGTGTCATCCTGTGACTATATTTAAAAAAAAAACTAGCTGTTTAGGGTTGTTGATGAGAAATGGTGGAGCTCAGGGTGAAGATGTGCTGTTGTTGTGCTCTATGTGAGCAGCTGCACAGTTGTGGGACAGAGGAACTGTGCACTTGGAGTGGTGTTTTTTAATGGCTTCTGTGTAGCTCATGGAAAGCTCTGTAAGTCTTCAGAATTGAAATTTTGTTTTGGTTGTCAACAGTAGGCAATATTCTGCCAGTAGAAACATTGGAAGAGATAATTCCACCTCAAGCTTTGGCATACAATGACTGCTGGAAGGTGTTTGTGTCATACTTGTAGGAAATTTTCCAGACTTAGGTAGTTGTTTAAAGTGCTACCACATGAATATTGTTGTATTTCAGGAAAAGTAAACTTTTTCCTGGAGCAGTAAATTTGGAGAGTTGTGCTGGTTACATCATTGTTTTGAGCAATTTGTGACAAACAGTTGAGTGCTGAAGGATTTCTCCTGGGGTGTTTTCTTTACCCTTATGTAGATAACTTTCTAACTTGCCTCAAGCAAATGCTCTCAATGGGAAACATCCTGGCTTTTAGTCCCTGTTAAGGACTGCCTGGATCAATTACTAAATCCTGTTTGCTGTTTTTTCCTGTCAGAGTGGGTTATAGGTTTGGTTTTGCACGTGTTTTGTGTGAGTTACAGCACTGACCTACCAAGGGCTGTGAGAAGTAGCACTGAGTTAATGCCTTTGCCCACCTCCTTTATAAACGAGAGCTTTATTGTTAGAGCAGTGTCTCACTTCCTCCTTCATCCCCTGCTTTACAGCCTTTATGTAAACATCAGTCTCCAACAACTGAGCCTTTTCACAATGAAATCTCCTTTCTGGTGTTCTTGCCAGTGGCTCCTGCTTTGCTTGCAAGTGTGCCTTGACACTGAGCCAAGCTAAAGGCCACAGTTTCGTGGGAGTGTTTGATATTAAATTTCCTCAAACAAGCTGTTATTGCTTAATTCAGAATAGCTTCATTCTTGGATCGTTGTAATTGCTGTGCTAATGTGAAGCTTTTTTGTTGTCAGAAAAAGAAGCCACAGTCTGAGTAGTTTCCTGTTCTACAAATAACATTTTATCTTTATAAAAGTGTAGAAAACAGTTTATTTTTTGTGAGTTAGAGGAATGATTTGCTTGAATCTTGTTGTTAGACTGACCTTGCCAGAGATGCTCCTTCTTAGTAGCAATTGTTGTCAGCTTCATTAGTTTAATGAGATATGTAAAAAACGCAGAACACCTCAACTAACAAAACCTACCCCCCTACACAAAAACCCCCAACAAACCAAAAAAAAACCACTACAGAAGTTGGAAGTTATGCAAGACCAACAGAAAGAATTTTCAGAGGATTCCTGAAGTAGCTGTAGTTGAAATGTTTCCCTTGACCAAAAACAAGGCCTTTGTCGGACATGGAGTTATAGAGAAAATGGTGATTTTCAGTGGTTGCTTGTAAATACCTGTGGCCTTTTAATGTTTATAGGTTTCAGATGTCAGTAGCTCAGGTTGAAAATATCTCTCACAATAATTCACTTAGTCTTACACAAATTATAAGCCTTGCTATTAGTCTCACACGAATAATAAGATTCTTTCCAGATAAAGATAAGCTCTCTCTGGTGGAACTTCTACTTCACTGACAGTGTGATCCCAGTTAGAATTAGGGTGAAATGGTAGAGAATATTCTTCTGTACATTCTGAGCTACAGGACCATGGATTCCACTTCCCTGTAACCTTATTCAAATATTGCAGGATCACTTTTTATCCTAAAGGAATGGAAGAACAGGGGAAGATTTTTATGGCAACAAGCTTGAGAACTTCGGGTATTGGTTTGACTGTAACCTGTTAGTGATGAGTCCCAGATCATCCCTTCTCAGCAGGGCAGGCTTAATTTTAAATGCATCCTATGTAAATTAAATCAATGTGTGTGTTAACAACTTGGATGCTGAAGTATTCACTTGTATGGGTTCACACCTTTGTTGTAAACTTAAATATTTCTGAAGTCAGTAGTTGAGTGATTATAAATAAAATCTGGGTTCTTTCAACCCCTTAAACCTTAGAGAACTATTCATAAGCCAGTGTCTTTAGGCTGTCAATATGCAGAGCAATAGATGCTCCTGCTGTTGCTTGGTGGCAACTGGTGACAGTGTGTGTGTGGGATCGTTTAAACCTGAAGGATTTGTGATCTAAATCTGTAAACGCTAAGTGCTCAAAGCTGAGATAAAACCAGGGAGGAAAGTGGTGTGTGTTGTATATTAATTATCTGCTGGTGGTGGGGAGCATATCAGTAAATTAACAGAGTAAATCACTTAAATTGAACTGAGGAGCTCTTGCAAGTGCTTTGAATTGAGCAGCTGCCTCTGGTCACGTTTCCAAGGTACAAAACACCTTGTGACTGGATGACACTGTGTCCCTCTCAGATTCACCCAAATTCTTCTCTGTGCTTGTGGGATTAAATACATCTGATGTGCCCTGTAAAGAGCCAGGATTAATTTCCTGTTCTGACTGGGAAATTACATGGAGTTAGAGATGTTAAACAGATGGGCTCTTGTTTCAAGCACGTTCTATGACCTAGAACCCAAAGACAGCAGAGCTATAATGCTCTGTTGAACAAAGTGTCTGCTGGAAGCCCTATGTCACTTAACTTTTTTTCCTCATCTGAGCATTAAGGAAACCATCTGGTTATTTGCCAGGTTAACTTGATTCTATTAGGATGATCTTATTACAGCTAGATTACAGGTTAGCTGTGTCAGGATTAGTGCCCTGCTATTACAGTGAGTGATATTTGTGAGTCAGGAGCGTTTTGTGCAGAGATGTCAAAATCGATACTGGGGTAGAGGGAGAGGAAGAACTTTTTGTACTTGTACAATTCGTAGCTCAGTCTTCCAGGACTGTCTCCAGAACAGTTTGCCTTTAGCAGCTGACTTCTCTTTTTAGAGTATTCTGCAATCTGCTTATTTTTTTCTAGGAGAAGCAGGAGGAAGAAACATTTCTTTTTTTTTAGTGCCAACTTGTCAAATGTTTTAAATTCCTTTTTAAATTTGATCTTTGATTTCTATTGCCTTGTTTCTACTTTTCTTCCAATTAATGACTCAGTAGGTTTGAGGGACCAGCTGCAGACGTTGGATGTGACCTTTTGTCACATCTGATGTGGCAGCTGTGTGTTACGTCAACTACTTTTCATGTGAGGTCCTTCAGGGCCTCCTTATTTAAAAAAAAAATTAAAGCTCACTGTACTTGAACCTTTATCAGCTGAACAGGGCATGAGAAGAGATCAATCAATATGGTTTCCTTGCCAGACTGAGAGGAAGGAAATTATTCTGCAGCTAAACTCGGAGTAGAGGGGAGAATTAGAGTTTTCCTGCTAGAGAAACTAACCCAAATAATTCTGGTTTTGGTATTTATTCTATTCTTATTTTTTATTTATTTTATGCCAAAAATCATTTGGAGGTATGGGACTACATATAAAACTTTATTTTCTCACATAGTTTTTCAGCGTATTAGTGTTTGCCTGTCCCAACCCAAATGATCTGAGGGGATGACAATGCATTTGCTAAACACTTGGCCAAACCCCAGCTCTCAGTTAAGTCACCTATTTCCTCTCAGTCTGTGGCAATGACAGTAGCCAAGCATTCAAACAACAACTGTCTTGATGTGTCTACAGTCACTTTGGGGGATTTTGCTCTATGTTGTTTATTCAGTGATGCCAGATGTTTAAATTCTTCCAGAATTTTGCTTGCATATCTCCCAGTAGCATAGCCAGGCAGAGACATGTCTGTTTAAAGTTCTTGCTGTTCAGGTTATTGGAAAAGTTGCTCTATTCTAGTGAAATAGTTGGTTACATCTGAAGGTATCCTAAAGAAATTTGCTGTTTGTGTAATTAGATATTTTGCATGAATATTCAAGTGTCATCACTCGCCCTGCTTCCCCTTTGCTGCAGCAGATGACTCTGCATGTATTTGTAAACTTGCTTTCCTTTCTAACAGGATGATGTGAGGCAGAAGGTGCACCTGAATACCTTTGGCTTCTTCAAGGATGGTTTCATGAGAGTCAATGTCAGCAACCTTTCCCTGAAGCCAGCAGTGGACTCTGATGACATGGACAGTTTATCAGTGAGTTTCTTCCTATGAAGCCTCCTGTGAAATTGCCCTTGCACTGGTGGCCTCCACACAAGTGTCAGATCCAAACTCATGATGCTGTTGGCTTTCCTCCCCATCATGAGCCAATTATGAGGATCTTTGTATTGAGATTTATCCCTGAGCACTCTCCATTCTGCTTTAAGGATGAACCTTTCACTTACTGGATCCTCTGCTGAACTCGATGCACAAATCTATAACTTACATTGAACATCAGTTTCCTAAGCAACCCTCTGATGAGAGTTTTTTTCACTGTGTCCTGTTGTGTTGCAATTCAGCTTGTGATCATTGTGTCAGTAGGTTTCCAGAACAGTGACAGTCTTATTTTTAAGAGAACTCTAATATTACATGTTATATTAGGGGCTTTAATAGACTGAAATACTAGATTAGATAACAGACCTGAGTTCTTACTCTGCTGCACAGTTTCACCTCTTTATTATTATAAAAGTAATAAATGTTTTTGTCAAAAACATCTGGAATAATACTGAAGTAAGTTAAAATGTTCAGAGACAGAAGGTGCTCCGGATGTAGTTTGGGTTGAATCATGATATGTTTTTTCTTGGTGGATATGGACGAGTTTGTTATATTTGAATATATTCTTCTGTCTAATTAGATGATGAGAAAAATACCTGGATTCTGCCTTAAATGTAGGTTAATTTGTTTAGAAAGCAGTATCTTTGACTCTTTCAGTAGTGGTTTGGCTTCAAATTGACAGATTCTTCTCAATTGTCTCATAGGTGGGATTCAGCTTGGATCGAACAAGAAATGATGGTTTCTCCACTTACCTGGTAAGACTAAGAGAAGTGAACTTGCTTTTCTAAGCTGGGATGTCTCATAGTCTATCTGACTCTGGGAATGGTTGGAAGAAATAAAAAAAAAACATGGGGGGACTTTAGACGTGGGCAGGATGCGAAGGATAATTTGGATTTACAACTTGCTGGACTAAGAATGGTAACCTCTGCCTGTAGAGGAACATGTCCAGAGGGCACTTCAGAGATGTTTTGCTCATGTCACCAGGATGAAGAAGTGGATTACTGTATCTTGCAGAAGACACCAGAGCCAGATGTCTCTGTTGTAATCTTACTTCTGGAGATAAAAACTGAAGTGTGAGTAAAGACCAGACAAGACATTTTAAAGTTGCTTTTAGTTGAAGATAATGTAACACTTGAAAATTTTTTTTAAGGGCTTGAAAAGCTGTTGTGCCTGTAGGTTGTTTGTCTTTTTTTTTAAGGAGTTACATGAGAGTTGAGGGGAGGTGAATGTAAAAGTAAAACATCTGAAGTATAAAATGGTCCCAAGAATTCTTCCTGCATATTGGAGCAGTAAAGGGACAGCATACCAAAGCAACCTACCTTAATTGTGCTGAAGACATGAACTTTTATGTCTTGGCACTTTTGCACTCAATATGCCATTTTATTGTTTGTCTTGAATTATCTTTTTTTATGAAAGTACCTTCAAGTCTGCATTGCTTTCTTCTGCAAGAGCACATGTGTTGTAACATAGCTTCTAGTGAGACTGCTTTCCAAAGCTGAGGAAACTTAATTTTCTTCATCTGCTCTTGTATTTAAGGTAGAGGTAGAGTGTGACTTTTCCCACAGTGATCAGTTCTGCTGTAAGTCATGATCTGGTTCTTGCCTGTTCTTTGGGGTGCAAAAAACAAGTCAAGACAAGTTGATTTTCCTTTATTGGGTGTATGTAGGCTGTGACAAATATTCTCTTTAAAAATGTTGTTTTACTTTCATTTTGTAATAAAACCTCTTTGTTTCTTTAGTGTGAAAGTACGGTTCTCTGCAGAAGCTGCTTCTTTGTTACCTAAAATTTTATTTGTATCTGAGGCAAATGGTACTGCCTTAAATACCAAGCTGCTAAAAACTTCTGAACCGAGCAGTGATTCTGGTAGAAATCCTACAAAGACCAATGAAAATACAGATGGCAAAGGTAAGCCAGCTAAACCTGGCCTGTGTGCTCTCACTGCTGATTCCTTATTGCATCCAGCACTGAATTGTGGTCATGTTCTGGGGTCCCTCTGGGCTAGAACTTAATGTACATCCTGTATAAACCTGTGCACAGAACTGCCTTTGGGGCTGGAGTCTCCTCAGTGATTTGTGTTCACCGATCCTGTTGATCCGCCAGAGACACAATGAGTGTTGGAGACCTTTGGTGCCTGTGAGGGATTAACAACTTGGCTGTCTATTGTCTGGCAAAAAGAAGGCTAAAGGGGGAATTTTATGACCACCAGCAGCTAGTTGAAGGAAGGTTAGGAGGACAGTGATTTCAAGCTATTTTTAGTAGTCGCACACAGTGTCTGTTTCCCTTTATTAAATCTTGGGTGCCTCAGGTGGGATGTTAGGATGGAAAATAAGTAAAATAAATAAGATACCTTTCTTAAGTAAGTGTTCCAGCGTTGTAGCAGATCATTTATGCAATCCAGTCTCCATCTCCTGAGGTTTTAAATGCTTGACTAAGTAAAACCAGGACCAACACGATACAGTTGACACTAGATGTGCTTTGAGAGTCAGAAGTTGAGTTTAATATATTCAGAAGTCCTTTCCAGCCAATGTTTGTATGAGTCTGTCTAAAGAGTTGAACTCTATCACTTAGAACCTATGGGGAGGGAGAAGTGACTGTAGCAGTAATCCTTCCAGGAGGCACGAACCTTTGGCTTCCAGACCAGCAGACAAAACAATTTTATAATCTCAGCTCTAATGGGATTAGCTCACGTTATCCCTTCCTGGCAGAGTTTAGACTTCAGATCAGACTGCTGAGCAGTCTGATCTGGAGTAGTCTGAGTCTGTCTTGGCCTGTCAAGTTCACAAGCTTTGATACTATTCAAAAGCTTGCACAGCTGTTCTAATGAGTTGAGAACCAAGGATGGATGGCACTGGAGATAATGGATCTGAGAGCTGTAATTTGCTTTCTCTGGTGTGAAAAGTGTAGCATGAGCGTGGACAGCACACTGAGGTGTGGGAGCCAAAAGCAAAGCTCAAGTCTTGAACTTTTGCTTTCTGGTAGAAAGGGATGACCTTGTGTTTGAAAAGCTTCTTATAGGAGTAGAGTCAAACTGGGAACTTGACATGCTGCTCTAGAAAGGCTCCTGTCACCTCAAGTTCAGAAGAAATACTGACCTGGCAGGTCACTTATACTTTTGTGGTTTGTTTGTTTGTATTTTTACTGGGAACTTAGTAGAAAGCTGTGAATTTATTCCTTCCTCATGATTAATTAGGATTTCCATATGTTTTTCAGGCCATGTATTAATGCTCAGATTGAGATTTGTCAGTGAAATTAACAGTGCTCAATCATAATGTAAAAAGTCAGAGCTGTAGCTTGCATGGGGTTTAGATCACTCTCACCAGAGAGGTTAGAAAGATTTCTGGGGTAGGCTTTTGTAGAAGGTTTAAGAGTAGAGAATCATATTCTGGCATTTGTGGATGCATGCAGAATGAATGCTGGCTGTGGGAAGAGTCCTGTGAGAGTAAGGAGAGACTGGGAAAGAATCTGTTAATGATTAGCTGGGAAACTGCCACGCAGACAAGTGTGGGAAGATGTAAGGTATTGACAACGTGGTGGTTTCTGAGGATATCTAAATGCAAACACTAAATGTGCTGTTAATACTTTTATCTCTAGGTAAGAAGACCAAACGAAGTACAACATCCTCCAAGGTAAGAAACTATCTGGAGTTCTCTTTCAGAAAGAAGATGGGGGCATATTCCAGTATAATCATAGCCAAAAAGTGGAGAGTATTTTGCTCTCAGCCTCCACTGTAAATATACAGAATGTGAATTTGATTGTTGGTCGATGTAGCCAAATGTTTTAGTTACCTGCATAAGAAAATCTAAAGGTCTCTTTTCTTTTCCCCAGAGCATGATAGAACAAGAACATCCTGTTCACAACGACAGAGGAACTTTTTCATTTGAGGTAGGGTGTCTGTCAGTGTTTAAACACAGTTCCTTCACTGTCCTACTTTGGAAAAGTGGAAGTCTGGTATATAGATGTCTCTGATAACAAGAGTTTGCCTGAAAATTTACTGAGCTGAGCATCAGTGATGGAAATCTTTCTTTTATAAGTTGTGGGAGCTGCTTTTAAATTGGCTTTGGTGTGATGCTGTTCTAAATATCATAGTCTGAGCCCCAACATATTAGAGTTTACTGTGATGCCAGTAGTGCAGATTGCTGATAACAATTAGCTGTGACCTGACAGATGACTCAAGGGGAAGATACTGTGTGTGAAATCACAATAATGCTTTGTTTGAACACCCTGGTTCACTTGAGATGGTTGGTAACTATAAAACAAACAGATTTTAAATTCTGTTATCTGACACAAATCTCATTTCTAGAGCTATCACAATTTGCATAGTTGGGGGAGGAACAGAAAAGCTGCAGGGCAAGTATAGTAAAAATTTTATGCTTCATCACATCAAATATATGATACTTCTGGTTATCTTTTCTCTGTGGTGAACCGAGTTAAGCACTGATACTTAACAGGCTTGGATTACCAGAGTGCATAATCCTAGATAGGTGCAATGATTTTGCATCTGGAATTCTGTTGAAACTTCCAGATGTGCTGGTGTCCTCAGAACAGCCTGTTTGCTGAAGGGAACCAATTGACCTCAAATGACTGACTTCTTTCATGCTTCAGTAGCGATGACTTCCTACCAGGGCAACCCTGTTGTGAATGAGAAGAATGCTAACTTTTCTATTCCTTGTTTTCAGTTCTTTTTTAACATCAGCTCGGATAAACAAGAAGGTCTCTACAGCCTGTATTTCCATAAGTGTGTTGGCAAGAAAGGGCCAGCTAACGATCAGCTGCTGTTTAGTCTTGATGTGAGTATGGCTTCTAAATGGTAGTTAACTCATTGGCTTAGGCTGCAACATCCAGCTTCCAGCTCCAGCTTGTAACCAAGCACACACTGCACATGAGTGCACATATGGGGTGGGAAGTGATTCAGAGTTGTGTGCCAGTCTCTGCAGTGGCATTTCTGAAAGAAGTGACTACTGTGAAAATAATTAAAATACTGGTTTTGCTGAAAATCTGAAGGCTGAATGTGGGCTGGGTTCAGTCCACACAGTTGTGACCTGATGCTGTAACGGGATGGGAGCTACAGCAGCTGCTTGTGTTTTGCTGCACTCAAAACTCACTTTTCTCTTTACATGATTGCAGATATTAAGGCTGTTGCTGCAATGTAAATTGTTGGTATTTGAATTCAGTGTTTTTGCTTTTTCTGACCTAATTATATATGTGTTTTTATGGTGTTAGATACACATCCTAAAAGCAATATGTTCTAGCAAATGTCTCATCTCTTTTGACATACAAGAGTCTTACGTGGTTTCGGTCATTATCAGAGCTTGGGCTTCCCCTTTTTGTTCTTTCCTGTGCTCATGCTGGTGTATAATGAGCTGGTCTGGTATGAATCCTCTCACTGACTGAGGTACCTCAGCCATATCACCCCTGAACTGCTTTTTACACGTTTGTCTTAATGCTACTGCAAGGGAACATGGAGGTGATAAAATTTAGCAGCCCTAACTTGACTCAGACTACTTTAAATCTGCTTCTGAAGTCATAAGTTTAAAGACCAGCTTTCCTGAACTGCTGTTTGTCACTTTGACCCAGTGAATAAATTGGAAAGTGGAGAAAACCTGGATGATTGATCTTCTGGGATGTACTTAGAGATACAGGACAGCTTCAGTACTTCAAACCAGACTAGATGCATTATTTTACTAAGTTACAGCACATATGACTAAGCCACTTAAGGGTATAAATAGGATGCTAAATAATTCTTCTATTTTCTCAGTCACAGGACAATGGGCTGGCAACTTATTGTAGGTATTGTTTCTGAATCAAAGGTGGGCAAATTGTGACATTTGGTAGAGAGAACAAATATTCTTTGGGAAAATTACTTTGCTTTTCTGTATTATATTGCGTAACTGAAGCATTGTTTTCCAAGGGGATTATTCTTGTGGGAATAGTCTTTCAAAATGTTTTGAGATTCTTGAGGATAAAGAGAGTAGGTTTTGCTTTTTTGCTCTGAGTCTCATAAGTCACCACTTTAGAAATGCTTATTTTAAATGAGTGCATTTGGCTGCAAAATGTAATTGTTAACTCAGTGCTTTAACTTTTTTTTTTTTCAAATGTACACATAACACACCTTTAATATTCAGATAGATATTACGGAAAAGAATCCTGAAAGCTACCTCTCAGCTGGTGAAATCCCACTGCCAAAACTTTACATTTCCATGGCTATCTTCTTTTTCCTGTCTGGGACTGTGTGGATCCATGTACTTCGTAAACGCAGGCAAGTTCAGTGTCTATGACAAGTAGGAGCCTACCTTGTTTGATTTTTATGTTTCATTCCTTCTCTTGTAATGCCCAATTCACAGTCGTATTTGATCACTTAAAATTCCAAATCTGGCTCAGTATTGTATGCTTAATGCACAGTTTATATTTGAAGACTGCTTCGGTCAGTATTGTTATTTTAGACTGTCATGCTACACTTACCAAATCTTATGCTAAAAGTTCTTCAGGTAGTATATGACAAAAAATAGGAAATTCCTGTAGTTGATGTCAAAAGGAGATGACTTTGAAAAAAAATAACGAGAAAAAATTGATCACTTTTTTTCATATGGGAAATGGCAACTTATGGCATAAGAGCCATAAATATCTTGATAGTGGTTTGAATTATGTTTAGCAAATTTTCTAACAGTTAAGATAATGTATAGATATGTGGGATATTTTTATTCATTAATAGTTTTAATTACCCCAAGCAGTAAAAATCAGGGGTTTAGAACATGAAGTTGAAATATTGCTCAGGATGTTGCAGAAACTTGGACTGCAGCATTTGGGGGAGTCTTTTTACACTAATGATCAGCTCAGCCTGGGAGTGGCTGCTTGACACTTACAGATTTTAAACAAATATCCTTGGAAACTGAAATTTTTACTGCTGGCTTTTAAGTAATGCTCTTCCTTGTTTTTTTTTCCTTCCCAGAAATGATGTATTTAAGATCCACTGGCTCATGGCAGCCCTTCCTTTCACCAAATCATTGTCCTTAGTGTTCCATGCGGTGCGTACAACATCTCTGCCTGAAGTTGTTCAGCTACGAAGTAGAAATGTGGAATCCAGAACATGCTGTTAGGGGAATCTGCTTTGGAGAGGGGACAGTGGGAGGGAGAACTGGTCTTAATACTGAAGCACTAGAACTGAGCTCCAGTTCTTTGCTGGAAGTGTTTGTTTTTCATCAGGAAATTCTGACTTTATATACAATTTATGTTATGGTCTGAAGTGTTGAAGCAGCAAGGCGTTGAATGAGTTCCACACGTTTTAATGTTTCAGCCATCTGTGACTGGCCTGAAAGCTTGAGCTGTGCTGCTGCTTCAGCCCCAGGGCTTGCAGTAAATATTAATAAATTAAAACCTTGATTGATATTTGTAAAATTCAAGGGCAAGGAAGTATTATGGTGTATTGCAACAGACCTCACCATATCAGCTCTGAGACTTTCCATAGATAACATCTCTGTTGAATTGTATTGACTTTGCTTTTCCACTGCAAATATCTCGTTAACAAAGGTAATGGCAAACATTTAATCATTCAGTGTTTGTGCCAACCGTGATCTTCACCTTCATGTCCATGGTATTATACCTGCGTACAAGTATTTTTGGAATCTAATGAAGTGAATCTGGCTTCCAGTGAAAATGAAACTAGCAAGCCTCCAGTCACGTAATGTAGCTGAACCTGAAAAATGAATGAATAAATAGGTTCCAACTGCAGTTGTTTCACTACAGCTAAGCAGGGGAGTTGTGTGGGAAGGATGTAGATTGTACAAGACACATCCACTAGCACTTGGGAAATAGAGCAAATGGAAATGATCTCATTGTTGCTAAACAAAAGTAGAACGTGTTGGGAGGAAGTGCTCTCTAAATGTGACAGAGCTGGGTTTGTACACACTGACTGGGAAGTGAAACTGGAAGTGGGTGTGGAGCGGACCTGTTTTTAGAGAGTGGGGTGTCAAAGAGCAGCTTGTGAAGTGCTGTATTTTCTGCTTCCAGATCGACTATCACTACATCTCTTCTCAGGGATTCCCCATTGAGGGCTGGGCTGTTGTTTATTACATCACTCACCTGTAAGTATGTCAGCAGATTGATGTTATACATTCAAATTGCCACTGGGGCTGTTTCCCTCCTGAACAAAGTGGGAAATCATTGTGTTCTCATTCAGACCCAGCAATCAGCCCTGTGTGAAGGGGAAGCTCCACTTGCAGAGGGCAGCTGCAGAGAATTGGCACTTCTGTGGGTGGAGGAGTAAAAGGATAAAAAATGCTTTACTTGTCTTTGTTCATGCTAATATTCAAGTATCTAATTTGTTCTTGGTGTGAATGGTAAGTGGGTACAGCTGCCAGTGTTTGCTGCTGTTCACAATGGTGAACGGGTGACTCCCCCAGGAAAAGATTGCATATATTGTGAATGAAGCCTAATATTGCTCTGTGATACACAATTGTAGCAAGTACGTCTGCTTTACTATTGTGGGATGGATAAGTGCTTGCCAAAATTATGGATAAGGAAAGCATTTGTGGCTTTAATGGCTGTGGGAGAAACCTGGGCAGAAGAGGAAGTGTGATTAAAATAAAATCTCTCACTGCAGTGTCTGTTTCTCTTCCAGACTGAAAGGAGCACTTCTGTTCATCACTATCGCCCTTATTGGCACAGGCTGGGCTTTCATTAAACACATTCTGTCAGATAAAGACAAAAAAATTTTCATGATTGTCATCCCACTTCAGGTGAGGACTGAGCTGTGCTGATACTTCCTGTCTTGTGGGAGAGCTGCTTGTGCAAACTGGAAAAGGCTGTGAAAGCTTCACACTGTACCATGTAGTTCTTGCTTGTATGAGCCTATTGGTTATTTCCTAGTCCAGAAGTTACTGTAATTCTCCCAATTTTTCTCCCATAGTAATCAAACAGTTTCAGCAAATGAAAACTGGCTATAGGAGTGGGGCAAAACTTGGGCTGGAAAACAGTGCTAAACTACTAAGCGGAGGAATTGAATTGAAGTTGTCACTGCTGAAGTGCTTGCTGAATGGCCTAATGAAATAAAAAAATGGGAAAACCAAGACTTTTAAGCCTGTTGGGTCAGAGGGAAGCATTCGCAGTTGTTTGAAGTGATTGGTGCTAGTCTCCTACTCCAGGAGCTGAAGTACATAGGAGAGCAGCACTTTTGTTTGCATTGTATGTAGAAGAGATTTTCTGCCTTTCCAGATGAAATTCCTTGCCAGAAGTGTATATAATTAGTATTTGAGGCTCTTACAGAGCTCAGGTGTGGAGTACAAATGATGACCAATAACCAGTCTGAATTACAGGCTTTATTTAGACATGTTTTCATATTGGCTATATGTGCCCCACAGTCCTGTTTCTGTGTTTCATTAAGTAAATTTTGCTTCTTTTGTCTCAACTGATACAGTAGATTCAGCACAATATATAACAAAAGAACTACTTTGTGAATGTCAGTAGAAATAAGTTCCCATCAGTTTTATTTCTGTAAATCTTGTGAAGATGCTGATGAACGTATGACTTATGGATGTAGATCTGTAGAAAAATTATTGATGTTACTGACTGGGCTTTTGCTGAATTGGCAGCCCACCTCTGGTGGCTCCTTGGGCAGTTTCTAAACCATGAACCATGTCTTGTTGTGTAGGTACTGGCAAACGTGGCCTACATTATCATAGAGTCAACAGAGGAGGGGACAACTGAGTATGGACTATGGAAAGAAATCCTTTTCCTGGTGGACTTGCTGTGCTGTGGAGCCATCCTGTTCCCAGTGGTATGGTGAGTTGCTGTATGCAAAAAACCTGTGAACTAATGGGCATCAACAGCTCTGCCAAAGCAAAAGAAGTCAGTGGTCTGAGGAGTCAAGCATTCTGTTAACTTCTATAAACCTCATCAGCCTTAACGTTTCAGTCTAGTGCTATGGAAGATGCTTGTTTTGGGGATGTTAGAGTGGGGATAAGGTGGGTGGCAGTTTGTGGCCAACACTGTGCAGACTGTGAGTGCTTTTGAAAGTTGAAATTTTGCAGAAGTGTTGACTCTCTAAGCTGAAAAATAGGATTTGGCTTCACTGACTGAGATTAGATACTTGACTGCTAAATTTCAAAACAGTAGTGTTGTCTAAGATCAGGGTTGCCTTCAAGCAGAATAGCTGCATGTTTATTTGACTGTTTATAAGAAATAATCCCACAGGGAGCATTTCCCCGCCCTTCCTTCCACTCTACTTGGCAAGGAATAATGTTGGTTACATAAAACTCGACCAAAACACAGATAATTCAGATAAACACTATTGCTACTTGCCAGTTAGCCAGAACATTTATCTTCTAAATGCATTTTGTCTTAATTGGATAAACAGGTGGGTTTAAAGGAGGATATAAAGGAGCTTCTGGCTCCTTGGTTAATAAACACAGAATACTCTTCTTTTTCCCCAGTAGCTCCATTATTTTTTTCTGAAATGCTGATTATATAAATGTCTGGTAACATGTCATCACTCTGGAGTATAACTCTTGGGTGTTTCAGAGAAAGGTGTCGCTCAATAGATGGAAGTAAGCTTCAGCTTGTCTTGTGAAGGTGGGTTTCAACTGTCCTTCCCTTTCCCTACACACTCCTGGTGGCCTTCTGCCAAGGCTGGGAGATGTCTTCCAAGAAATTTGCACTACCCACTTGTCCTTCCCCTTGCTTCAGTCAAAATGGTTCAGCTCTGTGGTTGAGAGCATTTGGTAATGGTAAATAAAAACTCAGGGACATTAACTTCAGTTGTAGAGGGACTCGACTTCTGCAGTCACAGTTCTTGCTGGAATCTGTAGGTCTCTGTAGGTTCAGCCTAGTGAGGTGTTGGTACAAAACTTACTTTCCATAAAGGAATTGTATCTGAAGAACAAATGTGAGCTGTCTTGTAACTGTTTATGGTGTGCAACCACTGTTGCTGCATTGCCATGGTGCCAACATAAACTGGCAGTGAAGCCCCTGACATAAAATCCTGCCCCTTTTTTCTCTGGATAGTGTCACTGCAGCTGGAGAGATGACTCATGTGAGCAAGGTGACTAAGACTTGGCCCCTGAATTTACATTCCTGCAGGGTAGTTTCTGTTACATAAGTTGCCTATGTAGACATATAAGCTGTAATCAACTATTTAAATGAAAAGAGCTTAAAAGAGCAGTAAGATGCCAAATGCTTGGCAGTACTTTGAAGAGTAGCTCAGCTTAATTGTACAAGTGGAAAGCATTATGCTGAAAAATGCCCCAGTTTCTCACTCTGCTCCCTCCCTCCTTCCCACAAAGCTTTCTGTAGGCTGAAGTAGGTTTTAGCAATCTGCTTTCTTAATTCCAAGGAAATAGAGATACTTGAGCTGACTGCCTGAGCTGGGGGCATGAGGGTGAAGTGTGTGCAGTGTTAGGCACAGTTTATTGTGAGCATACTCCAGCCATAAAGAGCTAACAAAACTGGTCAGTGATCTAGGGGACTACTGTGAAAAGGGAGTGTAAATCTGTTCTTTATCTTTCAGGTCAATAAGACATTTGCAAGAGGCTTCAGCAACAGATGGGAAAGGCAAGTAATCTATTCTTTCTCCTCTTTTATGCTACATGTTGTAATGCCAGAATTTCAAACACGCGATGCTGGTTTAAAAACCAAACTAAGACTGTAAATCTACACTATATTAGTGTCACTCTGCTTTTCCTCAGTGGGCTCATGGGAATAACTTTTGGAAAATGACCTTTTTCTTGTATTTCTTTGATTATCAGAACTGGAATGTGTAACCCTTTCTCTGCTACTTTCCATGGCTCTCAGTGCTCAAGCTAGACACGACATGAAGAGCAAATCATCTTGACAGATTTGCCATTTTTTCCTCACTTGAGTGTTCAGAAACAGAACTAGAAATGAATACCAGAATTGCTGACTATTAGCCCAAATAGACACACTCATTTCAATTTCTGCAGAAATGTATTCCTGACAAAATAGAGGGAAATAAACCTCATTATGAAACAAAACATAACATGGCATTCAATATAGCACAGTTCCTGACTTGTCCATGTTTGTACAGCAGCTCCAAGGGCTGTCTGTGGAAAGTGGAGTTATGTTTATTGTAACACTGAAAAGGAGCTGATGGATGGAAAGCCCAAATGTGGCTGCTGCAGCCTGTGCTTTTCCTGCCTTATCTGCTCATTTCTTCTGGATTAGTTCCTTGGATGCAAGCTGTGGAGCACAGCACTGGCTTCTTTGGAAGCAGGCAGCCAAAATTTTCCATCTTCTGTCATTGAGTGGTTTACTCTTCAAAGCTTCATTTGTAGAAGGTCATCTGTTGGCAACAGCCTCTTAAAAACCCCAGTCCCATGCTTTAACTCTTGTCTCTCCTTTCTGGAGATCTGGTCCCAGGTCTGGATACTTCCAGCCATTTCCTTGGCTTTCACTGACACTCCTGCATTTCACTGCTGATTGTTTCTGTAGGTGAAATGTAAGGCAGGGTACTGAACTTAGCTCTGTGCAGACCACATTTTTTTGCCATCTGTTAAATTTAAACAGTACTTATGATGAGCCTAGCATGCTTTCTTGATATTCCAAGCTGTTAAAAAAGCCACCAAACAACAACCCTACATGCTCAAAAAACCCCCCTGAACCTAACAGTGGAAAATTACTAATTTCTATTAGAGAAACAAATGTTAGAAAGGTCAGTTATAATAGCATAATATAAATGTAATTGGTAGCTTTCTTATCAGTGTGTTCACTTGGGTTCAGTGGCATTTACTGACAGATCTGTTTTACCTTGTCCACTGAGCAAATGTTCTGGAGTATTCATGTTCTTACCTTTAAAAAGTCTGAGTTTAGATTTCCTTGAAGCAGTCTTTCTTCTGAACAAAGGACTTCACATGTCAGGCGTGGTTCTCAGCTGGGTGGCAATGGATCTGACTGTCCTGGTGCTGAGCACACAGCAATTAATGCACGTAATTAAGACACAAACCCTTCACATCCGTGTGGCCCCAGGTCATCTCCCTGTACCTGCTTTGGTTCTTATCACAAGGTGGTGCTGTGGAGTTTGATAAACCTCAGACATTCTTAGGAGAGAAGTGAGGTGGCCAACAGCAGGGATGTTCAGCATAAAGGCTTAACCTATCCACTGTCCCTCATACCAGATGAAATCCAGATCTGAGTAAATCCAAGCAGTTCTATGAGATGGACTGTGGTGTGTAAAAAATGGGGAGGTAAAAAAAATGGTAATTTGAAAGAAACTGGCTGTGTCTTTACAGCTAGTCAGTGCTGTGCACAGTAGCCCTTAAGGTCTGGTTTAGTCCTCTGTTTTGTGTTGCTCTGCATGGGTAAGGATGCTCTTTATCGTGAATGTTGCTTGTGAATCACCGGCTGCTGTTAGCAGCTTTACCTACTGGTGTTACCATCTGGTTGTGCAGATCCTGAAAGTTCAGTAACTGTGTATTTAGAGGGACTTAGCAACTGTGTTATGCTACACTGATAATAAAAGAATAGCTAAGGAAAAGATTTTCAGGGAAAACATTGCGCAGGCTAAGAGCAGATTGTGGCCAGGAGAGCTGCAGTGCTGAGACTCACTTATGAAACACAATCTGGTTGGACTACTTAGAGGCTGTTGATAGGAGCCCACAAGGAGCAAACAAATGGCAAAGTGATGCCAGAAGCAGAATGTTACCTGGTACTGTCATGCTGCTAGTGTGTCTGGTTGAGAAAACCAAAAGTGATTTGGTTGCACTGTAAAAAGGTGAAATCATTCATGTTAGGCTTATCAATGAATACTCTTTACTAGAACAACATGCTCTGTAAGCTTCCCTTGGAGGCCCTGTTCTGCAGAGATGCTGCTCAATGTCTCAGCTTCTCATGACAATAAAAAATAGAACTGGTGCTAACTGTTAAGTTACCAGCTTTTTTTTCCCTTGCAGTTAAAGGTAGTTTTCTCCTGAAGTAGTAAAAGTTACTGGATCCTCTCATTATGCAGTTTTACTGTCCAGTGGTCAGAGCTGGCTGGATCATGTGCAGGCACTCCTAGCTGGGCTGCCTCTGGCCTGCTGGGATTTATTGTCTAGTCAAAGGCTACTTTGCTTTCACTGTTCTCTCACACAGACTTCATTAACTTATAGGATGTACTGGGGAATTACATACTACACATTCAATAGCTGTTTTTCGTGGCACGGCGTCTTCTGGTGGCATTCTTGCTGGTGAGAAAGACCTAAGGAAAATTATTTTTGCTTCTTTGCTTCTGTTAGCACTAACAACTCCAGGACTCTATGGCTCAGTATCCTGGTGGTGTTTCCTGCCTGTCTTGTTCTCTTCCAGCTGCTTCTCCACTTGTTTATTAGGTAGCAGTCCCCTGGGTCAGGTGACAGCCATGACTGGAGTGTGACTGGACTAGGAATGAAGCAGATTGGATTTACCAGACCTTTAGTCTAGGCTTGTCATAGGCCTTTGTTTTAGCAATGTACAGTTATTAAAAAAGCTTGTTATAAGTGGCACTGATTTGGAGTCACTAACTAATAGTCATTTAAACTAGATTAGAATATTTTAAAAGAAAAACAAAGTGAGAAAGCTGGAGAAATGGGTCTAAGGCCATAATTATCTAGGGAGGGGAGACCTTACACACCGAGATGCTGTGACTTGCTAGTGAAGAGTAGGCATGGCACAGTGCTACGGCTGAGTTTGAGCTGCCTGGTTGTTTGCTTTTTTCCCTTGAAGGTGATCTTTAAAGCAGTATATCTGACCTACACAGGCTTCTTATCTTGCACAGCAGTGGGCGTAAACATCCCATTTTTAGAATCTCTTTTTCTCCCCTTTTAAAATCGCCACCTTCAGACTTAAGCAAGTGCTTAGCTACACTTCTTTGATCTGTCATTATATCTTCAGGTGGGAGCCTTTGCTCTCTGTCCATTTCTAGATCTGCATTGCAAATGTCTGCAGATTTAAGGAAATCAGTCTTGCAAACTGACCTAAAATCATTCAGCCTGCAAAGCTGCTCAACTGCCACCACCTTGTTTATAGGCATGCTGAGAAAAGAGAGGGAGTATATATATATTATTTATACATAATGTTGGTTTGAAACTCCAAGTTTTTGGTCACTGGACTTCTCTAGTCTCATAACACACACGATCACATTCTCTGTTGTTTGAGGGAGAAGTGAGGTTGGAAAGCATTGCTGCAGTTTCTTCTGCTGGTACCTGTGTGTGTGTGATGAGAGATATGACACGGCACAGTCAGATCATGGTTTGCTGTTTTCCTGGAGCACTGCAGCATGTTACAGTTGGCAGCAGAATTAGGGGAAATACATTGCAGCCTGTCGCTCCCAGGCATCATTCCCTGTGTTCTGTGCAGTGGACAAATGATGATTAATGCTTTTATGCTTGCCCCCATGTCAGCAAAAGCCATTTGCTGTATTCAGTGTCTTCCTGCTGCTGTGCCATGAAAATGTTATGAGCAAAGAGCCTGATCCTGTGTGGTGCAGAGCAGCCCATGCTTGGCTGGGCTCAGCATCACGTCCAGGTGCCCCAGAGAGCTGTCCAGGGTTGATGCAACAACTCTGTGTTGGAGATAGAGTGCTTATCCTGTGCTTTGGACTTTCATCTGACCCTGGTGGAGAGCTTTTGTGCCAAATGGCTGATGTGGTTCAGGACATTCAAGATTAACTAGTCTGTGCCACCTTCTCGTGCGTGACACTGAGTGTTGCTGTATCTGTCTGACCTCTTCTTTCCAGTACAGGAATGCTTTTAAGCAGAGAACTCTAGAGACTCTAGAGCCACACTTCTCAGAGCTGCTTTTTTGAGGGCTAGATCTATGTGTGCTGCATCGTGGGGGAGAGCAGAAAGCTTCCATTTACGGTTTGATAATGGCACAGATCACATCTCAAATGCACCAGCGTGAGTAGGGCAAGCAAAGCATTGCAGCAATACTCTCAGCTGTACCTTGAGCACGTTCACTGGCTGCATTATAGTTTGTCTTTATGGATTGTATTGTCTGGGCTCGAGCTCCCCGTGCCCTCAGCTGCAATCCTGTGATTGTTATTACATACATATACTGAAAAGGTCAGATTTATTCATCAAAAGGCTATTGTGTGGTGTGCAAGTGGATGGTCCAGCTTCTTTTTCCATCTTATAGACAGCCTCAGCATTGGAAATTAGCATGGGGACAATCTCAAAAAGAGACTGCTTATCGAAATACTGGGGTGTGCTGTGTTTTGACTGATGTAGATCAGGTTATTGCAGGCACAAGCTGTTAAAGTAAATGGTGATAGAGGGAAAACTGAGGAAAGCAAGGTATAGATGTTATAAACCTTCCTTGGAGGATGGCTTTTATCTTTTTAATTACTGTCTGAAAGAGATGGAACATAGGCATGAATTAATTTCTAAAACCTTTGGTGGAAGGT
Source organism: Vireo altiloquus (assembly GCA_013396875.1). Lineage (NCBI taxonomy): Eukaryota > Metazoa > Chordata > Aves > Passeriformes > Vireonidae > Vireo > Vireo altiloquus. The sequence continues at coordinate 587,651 of VZRF01011307.1, read as the reverse complement.
CTCTTTAATTTTTTTTTTTCCTTCTCTGCAGTTAAGTACTGTCCTTTGCAGAATGGTTATCATACTCAAAATATAAATTTACCCAACCTTTACTGCATGCTGTGATTGCTGCTGTGTTATCACAGCCTTACAGGTTCCAGTTGCAAGTGATTCAAGTTGTAAGTGACAGCTGCTGGCTGAGCCTTGCTCCTTGTAAATGCTGCTGTCACAGTCTGGGCTGCCAGGCTGAGGTGAACAGAAATTTTTGAGTGTCCAGGATAGCAAAACTCGAATATTACTGCTTGGAGCACATTCAGCCTGTGAGGAAGCAATTCACAGGCTGCTAATGCCAAGCAATGATGATTTTAGATTTTTCTTCAGAACAGTGTGTCCTGTAGCTTTGAGTTGTTTAAAAAAAACTGGCAGAATTTTGTAGATGTGCGTTAATGCTGACTTACGTATCTGATAGTGGAGAGGAATATTGCTGCAGTTGAGCAGAGCAAGTCAGCTTCCACAGGTGACTCCTTAGCCTTTCTCCTTGATGGTGGTTCTCTTTTTTCCTCTCCTTGTCCTTCTTTCTTATGCTCAGACATTCTGGATATGTGGATATACCAACTTATGACTCTTTGCTATTGATTACCTTGAGTAGGTGAGATGCTGAGCTGTGCTCCATCAGGTGGGAGGGATGGAATTACAACACTTCAGTTGGCAGTCAGATCTTTGGCTTTGCTGTCCTTTTATCCTGTGCAGTGCTTGAAACCACCAGAAATGACTCCCCAGCTCACTGGTGTTGACTGTAAAGCACTGATAGACTGGCAGTTTGAATCACAGCTGTTGAGTTGGTGTTCCTTCAGCTACAAAGCCTGGTAATTCTCCTGGCCTGTCAGTGCACCAACTGGTGGCAGTTCTTGAAGTTGGATGCGTTGAGTTCAAAATAGATCCTTCTGTGTGCAAACCAGTGTGTGGGAAATCACAAGATCTTTGTGGTCACACGTAATGCAGCTCTCCTCTAAAGTAAGACAATATTGCTTCCCTGTTTCACAATTCAATGCACTTATCATGCATATTTACATGCTTTAATCTTTCACCAACTCTGTTAGAAAAGCTTTTAACTTTAGGTCATCAGTCAGTTCATGCCTTGTGTTGGTCAGGTGCTGCTCTTAAGAGTGTGTCTGCTGGAGGAGGGTTTGTATCTAGCTCAAGGTGTCTGTAGCTTTCAGTAGTTCTGGAACACTAAAGGTAAACTGGAAAGGGACTCTTGATCTCTAGATTTTAAAGGTAGTTTTATAACAGAATGTTGTCTGTCTTCACTGTAGTTTCTGTAGTCAGAACCTACAGGAATTTATTTGCAGTGGTGCATTTGACATTTCCTTTGCATAAGAAAAGCTGCTTTGTTGTTGTCAGAGGAGGTGAAGCATTTCTTTGGGAGCTATTAGCTCTCCTCTCTCTCATCTGAAATACTGTATTTTGCTCTCTTGTGAACCTGGAAGACCTTACATGCAAATATATGCAGCCTTTTATAAATCTTTGCAGTGGGTGAGTTCTGTGAGGGGGTGCAGGTGAACTTAAGCTCAATGTATTGCACTTCCACATCTGATAAATACATTATGAGGACTTGGAGGGAACACCAGTAAATATGTGGCAGTATTTTTTAACTGACAGCTTATGTTCATTGGCTCTAAACTGTGTCTGTGTATGCTGTCGACATATCTTGGACTCTTTGCCTCTCATGTTGTCAGAAAAGCATCAGTGGCCTGTGTTTGTAATCCTGCTGCACGTCTAAAAGCTGACTCTCAGACCAGAGCTGACAGCTGCTCCATCTGTTGTTGACCTCAGCTCGTTCACATGAATGTTGAGTGCTGCTCCAGCTGATGTGATCTGTGCAATAAGCACAGGTTTGCCTGGGGCCTCAGCTTGCATGGCTGCGACTCAAACACGTGTTGGGGAACTGTTTGGGATGATTTCCCATTTCACTTGTGAGTTGTGGCTGAGCCACAAATGACAGGGGACCCTATTTAGGTATTAAAGTGCTGTGCTGCTGTTCAGCAAGATGCAGTGGTTCCCAGAGCTGTGATTACCTCAAAGTTGCTCGACTGAAGACACAGAGCAGGTCAGGGAGGGCTCTAGAAAAGACAGGAATTCTCTAGGAGGCAGTGTCAGGTGGCATGGCCCTTCTGGCAGGAGTGAGGTGACAGAATGTAGTTAGCTGTATCCAGGTAGAGGAAAGTTCTATATTGCAGAGTGTGTGCATATAAAATTTACTGTAAAAATCATCTCAATTCCCTTTTTAAGAGTGAATTTGCCCTAGCCTGGGAGTTATCCTGTATGTGGACACGCCAGGCTGGCACTCCTCAGGACAAATTTTTCTAGCCTGGCAGTACCTGAGCCCTAGTTTGGACCACTTGCCTACCCTGCAGACAGGCATCAGAAGAAATTCTCATGTTAACAATTTTCTGATGGACTTTTGTGTTCTCTTGATAGCTGCCATTAACCTAGCAAAGCTGAAGCTCTTCAGACATTACTATGTCATGGTAAGTAAAACACCTGCACACATGCATACAGGGAACTTCCAAGCTGTTGAGAGGTTTTGATGGAATACTTGTTGAAAACTGCTCCAGCTGGTGGATGTGGTAGAGGCTCTTGGCACTGCTGTACTTTGGAATCTTGGTCAACTGGCTTACAATCCTAAAAACAACATCCTTTTTTTCTCCTAATGGTTGTATCCTTCTGTCTCTCTTTAAATTCCAGCTATTTGTAATGCTTCCTGATTTCCTCTGGAGACAGCTTGAGCTGCCAGTTGAATTGATGGGCTCGAATAACGTACTGTAAACTTGCTAAAAATTTAACTTGGGACCAAATGGTGCCTGGAGATGCATGTGTGCAGTTTCTGATTAAGTCAGTGGGAGCCATGAGTATGTTTCCCAGGAGAACACAGGCTTCTTAATGATTTCCAGCGGCCTCATTTCAAGCTCTTCTAAGTGGCAAGAGTAATAAATTACAATTGTGATTCTTGAAATTCTATGAAATCATGATACTTAAAGCATTTCCTGCTGTAACTTGAGTATGTTACCAATAGCTTGAGTTATTGGATGTTCAACAAGCAGTAGAGCCCTCAGCCTATATCTTCCATGTTTATTGAGGAGCATAATAAGGCTAGTCTGACATAATGAGTTGTCTGGGAATTGCTTGAGCTATTTTCTGGGGAAAAAGGGTTCTATAAGGACAGTGCTATTGTTCTCATGCTTTCTCCTTTTCCTTCCCAGATTGTGTGTTACATTTACTTCACACGGATCATTGCAATTCTCATAAAGATTGCTGTTCCATTCCAGTGGAAATGGCTGTACCAGGTATTTGCCAGCAAAGGAAAATACATCCATTCCTTGATGTTTTTTTTCTATTATTCTTTAAGTATAACTGCCCAGCAAAATTCCATAAATTGTTCCTCATGTTGTAGTAAAACATCTCAAAGCACAGAGCTGCACCCTGCCGCCTCTTGATTTTTATCACTGATGTGCTTAAGGTGAAAGAATATATTCTTAGTTTTATGTTTGTCCAGCAAGGCTGCTGGATTATACACGAGATGTCTGAAAGTAATTGCATTATTGATTTTTAGTCTTTCAATTTAAAAATGTCTGAAGGAAATTAATCAAGAACATACGAAGGAGAAAAAAAATTAGTCAGGTTTGCTCTATGTAATTGAAGCCCCAGGGAGCCAGGGAAATAGGCTTTTGCTCTTCCATCTAGAGGCTTCTTTTGCCTATGGATTTCTAAATACTTGGTTTCTCAGCGTATAATCCCAGTAACTGTGCAGGGAGTCCTTGGAATACATTAACTGTTGAAAATACTAAACAATGTAGGGATGATTCCCCCCTCCATTTAAAGGCCACATCTTGCCATAGTTCTTTGAAAGCTCTGGAGAGATGGATAGAACTGTAACTGTATTTAAAGTGACAGGGAAAACTGAAAGAACAAAGGATTTGACAGCCTTTAGCCTGGGATTAATGACAACCGGACAGGAATTATTTTATTTCTGCTGTGGCCCAGGCCTCTTGACCATTAAACCTTGAACCTTATGAATGAGGAGCAGCGTTTCATGACCACAGAGCATTGCAGGACTGAACTTTAATCTTGTGTTTTCACTTGCAGCTGCTGGATGAAATGGCCACACTTGTGTTCTTTGTCCTTACTGGGTACAAGTTCCGTCCAGCATCAGACAACCCTTACCTACAGCTCTCTCAAGATGATGAGGATGACTTGGAGATGGAAGCTGTGTAAGAACCCCTCTCCCCTTTTATTTACCTCTTCTCTTGATTTGAGAAAAGTAGTGTTTAAAACCAGTTTACTTTAATATCCCTAAATCCTTCTTTGACAAAGATGAGGATCTGCCCACGTTTAAAGATGAGTGTGTCTGTTCTGGTGTGTATAAAGAGATTTGTGGTGTGCATAGGAGCCTCTGACCTGGATATTGCAGTGGAGTGGAATAAATTGGTAAAGCTTTTCATGGGGCAAGAAGATGCCCATGAAAATATCAAGTAAGAAAGCTTCTAAGTTTAACTTAGGTCATGGAACATGAATGAGTTCTACAGATCATCATTAATGCTTCATGTTTAAAAAAACCCAAATGAACAAGAAAAATGACCCACCAATCTACAGAACATAAATAATAATAATAAATAAATAAAAATAATGTAAAAATAAATTAATGTAATAATTAATAAGGGTGTAAGGTCCCTTCTGCCTTGGTTCAGCATATGGCTTTGCAAAAATATATCTTAGGCAGCACTGAGCCAAGGAGATGGATTTTTATCAATACTCTTCCCTGGTTTATTCCCTGCTGCTAAACCACAAGGCACCACAAATGCTTCAGGACCTGAGCTAGTCTGGAAAAATTACACAGCAGGGCTCAGCCTTAAGTCCCTGTCATTTTCTTTGCAGTGGTTTTCTGAGGACTTAAAAAATGAGTGGCATTTTTGAATGTGTAATTAAAAATGCCCTAAGAAATTCAGCCTGCTAGGAGTGTTGGATACAGCTTTAGGTGCCCCAGAGTCTGCTGCCTTAATAGGAGCAGAGCTAACCTAATCCTTTGGTAGTTATACATTTGATGCATAATTGCAATTCATGTACAGGCTCAGAAGCCAATTCCTAAGAGTTTTTTCCAGTTTGGCAAATCTCCTTTACCTGGGTAAAATAAATCAACACTGTTTTTATTACAGAGGCAAAAAAAGTCCAAATGTGTTTGCTGTCATAGTTAGCTCAGAAAGAAATGAATCTTATTGGAAAAGTGCTACAAGGAGGTTTGAATCATAGAATCCAGACTGAAATGTCATGTAAGGAGTTTAACTTCTCAGAAATATGGCTAGTAACAAAGATCTTTTTAAATGCTTAGCTATTTTTGCTTTGGGTCTAGAAAATCTGTCATTTTTGCAAGCAGAATCCAGCTAGTGGGTAGTGACCTTAAAATCACTATCACTTACATGTGTTTAAATGGTTTATGTAAGAAACTGGTGCCAGTTTGGAAGCTGTTTGATTAAAAAAACATTCACATCAGGAAGTCACTGTCTGAACTGGCAGGATTTGTGATTGTACCAAAACAAGCTTTTTTCCTTTTTGCCTGTTAGAGAGAATTTCAACTTTGCATTATTTTCTTAATGAATTTTTGCTTGTGGGGGTTTTGCTAGTGCTAATAATAGGACACCTTTCAAATACAGTGATTTTAGTCAATTGAGAAGTTGCTAAATTTAGGAGTATCTGCCAGAAACGAGCTGGAGAGAGTTTAATGAACTAATTCAGTGATTTACATCTCACCCTGGTGAGATAGACATTGCTGAAAACTCACGGGTTAGAATTCCTTGTGAGCCTTTTCCTAGTAAGGCATTTTGCTCTTTGCCTTGGGAGTTTCCATTGTTGTGCCTTGTGGGTTGTTCCCCTTAGCCTTGCTTGAATTTTTCTGATCTGATTCACCAGAAGTTTTATTCCATTTGGGCACTTGGCAGGGTATAATCTGTGTCTAGTTCTCCCTTCCCCGGCTCCATCAGGAAGATTAAGTTTGTAGATATTTGAAAAAGAGAGTTTATACACATTCTGTGGCAGGTGAAGCACTGCAATGGAAGTGTATGAAATTTCTCATTGATTTGGTCTGGCTGGTCCTATTTTTGTGTTTATAAATATTGAATGTTGTTTCTGGGGTGGGAAAAAATACCTGGGTTTATTTGAGCAGGTGACTAAGTGCCTGACAGTGTCCTGACTAACCACTGTATGAGTGTTTTGTCTTCATGTGATAAATATCCACTTGTCTTCACAGACTATGGCAGAAACTAAAAACCTGCAAACTTCATGGTGTTCTGCTATGTCGATTTTATGGTTATTTCCCTCTCCCAGAGGGTTTTTGTTTAAAATTAGGTTCTTTAGAACAGAAGCATTCAGTTCCTTTAGACTCAGCATTTCTATGAGCCAACAGAGGGGAAAGCTGTGAGGTTATCAAACCTCTTTTCCAGGCTTGCTTGTCTTCCATGAAAAAAAATAGGACATTTTAAGTGCAGCTCTCTAGCTTGGGTCTGTTTTCATGCATTGCAAATAGTACAAAGCTTGGCCTGGCAGTAAATGTAAATATTGTTAAAGACACTGGAAATCTGCAAAGTTTCAAGAAAAATCTGCGAATTAGGTGTCTGTGACAGAAGCAACACAAGGCACAAATCCTCTCTTTGTAAGTCCTTGTAACTCTCAAGAATAAAACATAAATCAAGAATAGCAAAGGTAACTCTGGCATAGAGAAAGAATCCACAGACTTTGCAGGAATCTCTTCAGTTATTCCAGGCTCAACAGAAGTTGTCCTAGCGGGAAGCAGAGTGTGGCTAAAGCTGAGCTAAGGACCTGTCTGTCCTTTTTCAAGCAGGTTCAATAGCCATTCATCATCAGCAAAGTGGCTTTCTGTATATTCTCTCCTGGGAAGCCTCTTGAGTGCTGTCAGTACGTGGGCTTGTCGCTGACAGTTTGTTAGATTAAAGTTCCCTGCTTGAAAAGGTGCAGCCACACTTGGCAGAAAGAGCTGTCAGCCTTCCAGTCCTAATGCCATTTCTGGGGCACGAGCACAAAAATATAAACAGTACACTAGATGAGCTGGGGGTGAGGAAGGGGGAAGGAAGAATTTTTGGGTTGGTTTTTTAAATGTTGTTAACTTGATAAGCTGGCTTTTTATGTACTGGATATCAAAGTGCTCTTTTACAGGTCTTGGATGAGAATAATGTTCATACATGCATAGGAGGTTAAGATATTTCCACTGAAGGAGGAATTGCAGGAGAAGGAATGGTTTTGTTCTCAAGTTGGTAAATCCATCTTACTCAGTGTGTGGAGACTTTGCTTCTCCTTAACATCCAAAACAGCCTCAACACAGGGAACTGTTGTGGTAACACTGATCTTTGCTTATGCCTTGGGATCTGGAGTTTCTCTCTGTGTCATGAGGCAGCTTATTCTGTGCTGAGATTTGACGTCCTGCTCAGTTGCTTGTCTCTGCTTTCTCTCAGGTTGTGCTTCACAGCAGACTGATTCATGGTGCTCTCCATTGGCAGTGATTTTCTTCACCTAACACATCTTTCCCTTGCAGAGATCAGCTTTTCTCTGTGGCTGATCAGTTTTCACTCCAGTTTGCAATAGCTTGTAAGGGCTGGCTGCTGCCAGTATTGCAGCGTTTCTTGTTGGACTATAAAACAAATAAACAGGAGAAAAGACAGCTGAGATCTGCCACTGTGGAGAGCTGGAGATACTTCTGAATGTTTAGCCATTCCTTGATCCCTTGGATACAATGCAGGAGAAAAATAAACCCCATGAAATCTCTGCAACACGTACCACTGTGTGATGGAGTGCTTGGGGAACTCCTTCTCTGCCTCATTTGTGATGGATATCCCTCTGGCAGGCACAGAAATGCTCTCTGGAGAGGGATGGTTTAGTAAGAAGGATTTGTTGCATTTTAACTGCTCTGATTTGTGGGCTGGAAATGCAGTTCAGCAGACTGCAGGTGAGAAACATTTCCCTGCTGTACTGCAGGTCAGAGCTGAAGTGCTGAGACTGTTCCAAGAACAGTAATGAGGATTTCAGTGTACTTCGTCTTAGTGCTGCTACCCTTATTTTATTGGGCACTAAAATGCGATGGCTGGACTGATTTTTGAGAGCGAGAGAAATTGCCTATTGTACCTGAACAATCTGAGAAAAGGAGGGACTTGAGAGCTACTTCATGCACTTATCAGGAGACAAGAACAGTCTTTTCAACTCTTCACCTGGGCTTTAACCTTCACTGTTGGAGAATCCACACAGAAATCTCTCCCAGTTATTTGCTGTGTCTGAGGGGAGACACAGTAAATGACACAGTAGCAAAGGACATAACTTGATCTGCCTGCACTTTCAGTGTGTAACTGTCCCATAAACGTGGGAAGTGGATCATTCCCTCTCAGCCATAACCTCACATAACTTCTGTCACCACCTTGGTGAGCAGTGGCTAATGGCATTAGAGTGCAGTGCTGGAATCTAGGCTGTGTGCCAGGTGGGATCTTCCCAGCTGTGAGTCAAGTTGGGACGACTTTGGTGTCATGTATATATAAAACACCTCTTTATATATCCTGGTGTGTCTGCTGCTGCATTGCTGTGTTAGGTGCTCATTTCTGGTTTGTAGTTCATGGCAATCTTCAGCTCCTCCCTGAGGAATGGATACTTAGCTCCTCGTTCAGTAATTATGAAGTTGATTATTTCTGAAGAGTAAACTTGGTCACTGTCTTGCTGCATCCTCCTGTACTTTTCAGACTATTACTTCAATTTGCCAGAAACTTTCTGCATTCTAGTCCTGTCCTCCAATATGTAGCTTTTAGTGTCTTGTGCAGATTTAATAAGCAAGTTCTCTATTCCATTACCCAGGCAATTACTGAAAATACTGAGTAGAAGTGAACCCAGGACAGGCCTCTCTGGAACCACACTCAATGTTCTTACATTTTTGACAGGAAACCATTAAGTACATCTCAATGCATACTTTTCCAATTAGTTATCCATCTACTTTGGTTTTGCCTAGCTTATGTTTCCCCAGATTTTTTCCTGTATGACTGTGGGGAAAACTTTGTCAACAGGGAGAACTGAAGAGATCTACATGTCTTTGTACTGATCAGTTTGACCTCTTCTAGGAAATGTTAATTGTTTACTAGTTCCATCTTTCTCCTTTAAGCAACCTGCTTACTTTTATCTGTACTTTTCTTTTTTTATTTTAGTAGGGAATAAAGTTATTTGAGCTGTACTCTTGTGACCCTTTCCTATTAAGCCCAAGCTCATCTAGGCCCACTCTAAAGTGTCTGAACCACTGATGATCCCAGTATGGCCACTGCTGGAGTATTACTGAACACAGCAGGCTGAGTAAATTATTTTTACAGTACATGAACAGAAGCTGGGATCTAACATGGAACTAAGGGAAGAAGAGTGTTATCTGAAGATGACTTCTTCTCTTTGGGGTGATGCTGTGGAGATGTTTTTAGCAGCTCGGATCAAATAAAGCACTCTGACATGGTAAACAGCAGGTGAAAGCACTCAGAGACCAACAGGGGCAGCTTTGAACAGGACAGGTCTGTGTGTGCTTCCAGGCATCCCTTGGGAATGCATTGAGTTATTGGCACTCTTACCTTCAGCATCCAAAATAACCTTTGTAGCATGTTTGTGGGGGAAAAAAATACCTGTATGGAATGAGAATCACACTGTGCAAAAAAAGATGGAAATGTGTTGTGCATCCAAATTGCCTGTTTTGTGTAGCAGCAGAGAAAAGCTGTTGAGCTGAAGAGCTATTGGAGAGCCAAGGCAGTTCCAAGAGGAATGGTGCTGTTCTGCTTGGATAAACAGTTCATCTGCCTAGTTGAATGGTATTGTGAGGCTTCGTAGTTCAATGGTCAGATTGCCACGGCAAATCCAGACTTGGATGGTATAAAAATGATGACTTCTTGCTTCTGTTTTGTTGCTGCTCATTTTGCTATTAAGAGGAGCTGGTATTAAGCTACTAAGGTTCATTTGGGGCAATGCCCACTGTGAGTGTATTTGTGTGATATGTTGTATCTATTAAAATGCAGAAGAAAGTCACAGGGTGATCAGCTGTATAGTAAAAGGGGGGGTTTAAGTGAAATGCTCAAATTTAGCATATAAACACCTGGTTTAACTGTTTAACCACCCCTGTTATCTTTTTTGAAGTATGAGCCAATATTACTTGCTGCTTTAGTTTAATGATAGACGGGAAGGGCCTTGAGGTGCTCAAGGACAGAGGCTGTGCTTCCAATGCCCATCTGTGTTGTGTCCAAGATGATTCAAGAGATCAAACATGGAAACTGCTCAGTGTGGGTAAAGAGATGTGAGATGTGTTGTTTGATAGGCACAGGAAGATGGGTGTGAGCTGTTGCTGAAATGGATTTTACAGTTCAAGGTCTGATGTCTGATGCTTCTCCTTTTTCTTCCAGGGTGACGACTTCAGGAGTAATGGAGGGCATGAAGAAAGTCAAGAAAGTGGTGAATGGTTCAGCAGAGCCTCAGGGCGAATGGGAAAGCACGGCATGATGGACTGGACTAAGGCAGCACTTTCAGAGAAACTTTTTTAATTTATTAATATTACTCTCAGTGGAAAGGGAGCAACTTGCACTCCTCACCACTGAAACTGCAGAGTGGGGTGTGTCTAGGGGGAGCAAGGCAGTGCAGAAATACAACTATTCTTTTGCTCATAAGAAAATGGGATCTCCTGGTACCTGCAAGGAGTGTGAAGCTTTCCTAGGGATTTTGGGTAGCTTATTTTTTTTTTCCCCCCTTTCTGGATCGGTTCTTTTTCTGAGTTGTTGCGTTCTTCAGAATGTGTAATACTAATGTGAAGAGGGATCTTCAGTGTGTATGTAAAGAATATATTTTATATAATGCTCATATATACACACACACACACTTGCTATGTAACATGTATGCTGGGATTTGCAAAGCCTGTCAGAAGGTGGGAAAAGAAGATAAAGACATGTAAGTATTTTTTTTTCCTTTTTATAAACTCTTCTTTTGGCATGGACAAAACATTGCAAAACAAATGGATAGGAACAACTGCAGTTATTTGAGAGACTGAACGGGTATTGGATCAGATGACTTCTGCCACTGCTCATACAAGTGTGAAAGGTGATAAGTATCTTCTTGTCTTATTCCTGCAGGTGTCCACCTGAGTGTGTCAGGTTTCCAGATGTGTTGCTACACAGGAAACGAGTGACTGTTCTCCATTAAAGCACTAAGCCTGTAGTGCAATAAGCATTTATGTACATTCTCCACTGTCCATGGAGTTGATCTTGACTCACTCCCACCTGACAACAAGTACACAGGAGGTGTAAGACAGATGCTTGCTTTTTAGGGGTCTGCCTAAATGTTTACTTTCAAGCTGTGACCCAGAGCACTTGGTTTGCTTCATAAAATATTTTCAAGGTATTTCAAAAGTCACTCCTTTCTGGCACAGTATAAACAGTACCAGACTCTCCAGTGGAAATCTGTCTAGCCATTTTACTGCAGCATAAATCTCTGGTTCACAGTTACCCTGAGTTACTGGGCCTCTCTGAATGGCTCCTTGTACCTCTCTGGCTGTGTAGGATTAATGACACTGCTGTTTGAGGTGAGCTGAACTGGTCAAAGTGGTATTGCCACCAAAAACTGGCAACTGTAACTCCCAGTCCTAAATGGTTGGGGGTTTTTTTGTCAGGAGAGAGGATTATGACCAGAACCTTGATGCAGGGGAATATGGAATCCTTGACTGTTAGCTGCAGACTTGCAGTGGAGTTTTTACAGACACGTTCCAAAATGCCACATGTGCTTTCTCTGTAGTCCCTGGGATTGTCAGTAGGGCAGCTGGTGTGCAGAGCTGTAATAGTGAGAATGGATGTTCATTTTGGGGAGGATGGAAGTGGCTTGCTGGTGAAAAGAGGATTAGCTTTAACAAAAATAAATCAAGTATAAGTCACTGACCCACTGCAGCCTTAATATTCATGTAGAGACATTGACATGTGGTGCTGTTGAGCCAAGTGCTTCTGCCAGGGTGTCTGGGAGAGGCCTCATCAGAGCTCTGGATGTGCCAGCATCACTTACAGGCTCGTTCAGGAATTGGTTTTTTGGAGGGACTACATTTCTGGGGCACAGCTGATTAGAGAACTACTACCCACTAGGTTATTTTACTCTTCAAGCTGAGGAGGAGGATTTCTTGTAGAATCTTGAACCACTTCCTCACTCCTGAGCAGGGATTGTGGAGCTCTTGGTGAACTGTCTGTACCAAGACTTGCTGTTTGAGGAGCTGCATCGCTTTCCCCCATTGCCACTTCTTTTCCCAAGTGTTGGTTCTGTGCACCATGGAAATGGTAAAAACAAATCTACCTGTTTTGATACCTGGAACTGCTTTCTCTTCAGATAAAGCACAAGAAGAATAGCATTTGTCTCTGGCTACAGAGTCCTCGTCTGTTTTCCTCCTCAGCTGTAACTTCACAGTAATCACAGCAGTGATAGTTTGACTTTGCTGTCGCTGCCTTTCAGTGAGACAGTGAGGAGAGATCCTATACCATGGGAAAGGCTGTTTGGTGACCTATGGGCCTTTTAGGCCTTCTGTAGGAAGAAATCTTCTGCATATTTAGCTGAACTGTGAGAAATTGGACCATGAACAAATGCAGGCATTCCCAGCTCATCATACACTTAAATGCAGTACCTGAAAAACTCATCCTCTTCCTCTGCAGTTACTCTGTCCCTGGGAAGTGTCACTCACTGCATTCAAAGGGCTGCTCAAACAGACTGTAAAGTTTGTTCAGAGAAGCCCACTGAAGATATGAAGTGTGTTGGCACTGAGGTAAGGGATAAGGATGTGCTGTCAGGAACAAAGTACATCTGGACAATGCAATTCTAGAGCCTGTTAATTCCTTTTGTGAATGAGATGTGAAATTGTCCTGGGTGTGGCATTTCACTGAAAACCACGAGGGCTGTGCTGTGATCCCAAGGAGTGCTGAGCTGGTTCCAAACAGCTGCCTATTCCATACCTCAGCATCAGTGGAGCTGACAATTTGGCAAGTGCTGTTACCTTAGTCTCAGGTTTCTCTCTCTCTTTTTTTTTTTTTTTTAATATGCACGTTTTTTGCTAAAGTTGCATATGGTGTAGGTTTATCTGCCAAGTCCCTTGCTCACCAGTCAAAGGCCAAAAGACCCAGGTCATTTCCTTTTTGTCTTGGCATGAAAAGCCACAGCAGTATTCTGGAAGTATTTTTTTACAAGGGCTTTTTCCAAGTTCAGCCCTGAGCTTCAGCAGTCAGCTCAGCAACCAGCTTCACCTGGTGCTTTACACAGCATACCAAGCAGCAGGAAATGGTCAGACCTGAGCATTAGGAAGGAAAATCAAAGTCATGGCCAAGTCAAAAACCAAAACATTCTTATTGCAGCCATTTCCAAAGTGAATTTTCTCTGGTGCAATGCCTTGGAGCAGAACAAAAAGTCTGTCGTGCAGGGGTGTATGATGGATATGATGGGTGGGACAGCAGCTGGGATGTTGGAGGGTGGAGAGGATGGCCACAGTTGTGCTTCTCTCCCGCACAGTGAGTGCTGCACTGCAGAGCATCAAAGAGCACTGCTCCCTCCTCTCCTTCCCAGGCAAACCCACAGCTGCATGACTGGCATTGCATGACTCCAGGGCTAGTGGAGTGCAGCAGCTTGGAGCTTCCCAGGCAGTATAATCAGTGCTTGCCTTTCACATGCTGATGGCTGCTTATCTGGTAGGAAGCTCTGCCCCTCACAGGGAGGGAATCGAGAGGAGCTGTTGTGGATTACAGATCGTTTAGGGATATGCAGCTTTACTTCCCTGTCGCTGCTTTTACTGAAATGAGGAGCTGAAGCAGTCGCCCTGACAGTACCCAGCAGCAGAGTGACAGGAGTCCTGGAACAGCAGGTCTGGTGCAGTGGGAATAAATGGTTTGAATGCTTTCCCGTATGTTGCTGCAGCAGAGCACTTGGTCCCCTCTGCAGACAAAAATGAGATTGGTTCAGTCTTCACTTGTAATGCAGGTTATGCCCAAATAAATCCCTGTGGATGCTGACATGCACATGCCACTGCTGCACTCCTCCTTCCTGCCGTAGCTGCTCAGCAGGCTGTCTTCCAGAGGAAGCCTCCTTGCAGTGCAACTGCCAGATTCTTGCATTCTTCAGGCTGGAAAATGTTTTCCTTGATAGTTCATCAAGAGACGTACTAAAAGAAAGCAAGACATAATGGGGTCATCTGGAACTCTGCTTCTGCCTGCTCGGAGTGGAGCAGTTTGAGTTGAAGAAGCCTCATGCTGTCCTATTAAGATGCTCTTTCATGTTGTCGTCTAACTCAGCATGTTGTGATGTGTGCAGTGCATTGTTCAGTGTTTCCCTCCAGCTGAGTGCCCTGTTCCTGGATTTCCATGCTGACATACCCTGGGAGAGCATGTTGTAAAAAATTTGCTGCATTGCAGCATTTTGTCTGGAGCTCATAGTGTGGAAGATGTATTTTTCTAAGCTAAGTTGGCTCTCTCTAGCATGAGCGTGCATCCGCCATGTATCCTTGAGCACTGTAACATTCCTTCTGGCCGTGGAAGGGCATGTCCTGATCACTCCAGTGTGCACATCTGGTGGAAGTCTCGTGCAAGGTTTTTAGTGTTCAGTCTTTTTTCCTTACTGTGTGTTCCTCTTAAAGCAGTCAAGTCACTGACAATCAAATTGATGAAAAGGGAGGGGATTTTGTTGTTTATTTGAAAACTGCCCAGTTTGAAGCAAATATTGGGTGTTGTAGGCTCTGTTGAGCTCTGAGAACTGGAATTCCCTACCTATTAAAGAGAGGAAAGGAAATCTTTCTTCCTTTAGCCTGCCTGGTTTGTCTCCTTCAATTTGACCTGTCATGCCAGCTAACAGACTGCTATCACTTTAAAGCAGATGTTTTATAGATCCTGTTATGATCTCTGCTTCACTAATAGAGCACGTCCTCATTTTTCACATGCGTACAAAGAGTGAGGAGCTGTGATCTGCAGGAGTGGGAGGTGCAGTGAGGTTTGAACATGATGGGACTCATGCTGAACCTGTGACCTTGTTTGTAGCATCAGGAGCCTCAGTGTTTCACAAAAGCTGAGGTGGTGCTGCCCAGAGGCACTTGACCAGTGTTCTTTTGTGTTCCCGAGGGTTGATTTGCTGTAAAATGTTATTTTAAATTGAATTAATTTGGCTTCTTTTTTGTAGCTGCTGGATACAACGCTGTGTGGGGCTGATTAATCACTTTTCCTTAGCAATATTGGGAAGTTGTGCATTTTCCCTTTTGTAGTTTCTTGCCTGGATTTAGCACTGATCCAGGGAGAACTGCGCATAACCTGTGCTCCCAAGTGGCTGGAACAGGATTTAGGGAAATATGGATACTCAGATGTAGAGTGGTGTAGGAAGAAAGTTGCTGAGAAAAGAATCACTCCTTGTAGGCTGACTTGCTCAAGAACCCATTTATGTTTTGACTGCAGCAATCCTCTAGAAAGGACAATTCTTAATAAATATTTCCCTGTGGGATTTCACTCAGTGTTCTGCTCTCTGTGTACTAAAGTAGAGTCCAACCTCTGCATCATCAGAAACACTTCATCCTGTAGCCCTTGGAGCTGGTACCTGCTCTGTCAAAACAGAGTATGGGTCTAAATAGCTTCCCTTGCCCTTTAGGAACTATTAATAATTAATTCTAGATTCTCTTGTGTCATTAAGCAGCTTTAGGGCACCTTGTACAATGTAGCTTTGAATTCATGTAGTAAATGACCTCCAGAAGAACTAAAAAATACTTTTCTTTGTACAGCAAGGTCCAGTTCCTGGGATTTTGGTGACCTGTAAATATCCTCTTCCTCAGTTCCTGTTCAGATGTAAAAATGGATTTTTTTTTCAGTATTTTTTAAAATTTTATTAAAAGAACAGCAAACAGTATTTGAAGAGACGCAAGGTAGAGACAGGACAGTCTGTGTAACTTGGTTTCCCTGCTGTGATGCAAATGTGTAAAATAAAGATTGACCAGAAAGAACTTTTTAATGCATCTCATTTTCTCCTTCTGAACTGCCAGCAGCCAGGCTGACCCATTGATCCCTAAGTCTGCATTTCCCTGTGCTCAACTTCTGTTTCCAGCCATCAACATCTGCATCATGGATACAGGGCCAAATCACAAAACTTGTGTGGAAAACTGCTTTTGAAGGAAAAAGCTTTCCTGTCAGTGACCCAGTGAGGTTCACTGAGGTACCTTTTCTTGAGCTCCAGGTACTGGAGCTGTGCTTGTATGTGCCCAGCTGCTCTTTTAGGTTTGTAAGCTGAACTTAGGCAATAGTTTGTGGACTGAGTCTTGAACAAAAGTGTTTCTCACAGCCCTGTGTCTCCTGTAGTCTTGGGTAGCCAATGCAGGAGCATCTGGGCTTGTTGCTGCTCTCCAGCCCTGTGGTCTCTGATGTCGGCTTGCCAGACAAGGGCAGACAAGGAGCTGATGCTCTGAACCTCAGTGTCCAGATACAAATTAAGGATAGAAACTTACTGTTTAAGTAATATCTTTGTTGGATCTGGCCATACTATCTCAGAGGGGCAAGTCCTTGACCTATTTTAGGTTAGACCAATGGTAATTTGGGATGTGTGTAGTTGTGCTCTTCTTGAGGTGTCGAGATCTAACCTTGCATTTCAGTTCTGCAACCTGGTTGGGTTGGCAGGGATGAGGAGGGCACAGCATTTCTGTGAAGTGTTCTTCCTGATAATCCCCCGTGACTCAAAAGCATATGTCCTTCAGCACGAAATCCGAATCTTCAAGATGTTTCTTACAGTTCAGCCTAAGGTTCTCATCCTACCACCGAGGGGTAACGCCAGAAATAGCCTGTCTTCTCTACCCTGCACCTCCCAAGCAGCCAGTTCTGTGTTACCTCAAGCCTCTGGGTGGGTGGTGTTTTACCAGGGAGCTAAACTATAAAAAGTACTTGGAACTTGAATTTCCTACTAGCCCACCATAGGTTAGAACAAACTTTCCCGATGCAGGTGGTCACTGGAGTGCAGGTTGCACTGGAGTGGCCTAAATGTCTTTAATGCAGGTTTCTCCAAACTGAACATCCTCTGCATATTCTGTCTGTAATGTATTTGACCTTAAAACACTCCCCCTTAGCATTTCCTGACAGCAGCTCTGAGACTCATCCCTGG
Organism: Vireo altiloquus; assembly: GCA_013396875.1. Taxonomy (NCBI): domain Eukaryota; kingdom Metazoa; phylum Chordata; class Aves; order Passeriformes; family Vireonidae; genus Vireo; species Vireo altiloquus. The sequence continues at coordinate 570,476 of VZRF01011307.1, read as the reverse complement.
AGTTGCCTTCACTGAGCCAAAACATCTTTAAGCTGTAAGGAAAGGTGACATGTCAGAGGTGGAGTGGGTAAGGTGGGACTAAATTGTGGGAGCACTCACTTGAGAAGGAGACTAAATGAAGTTATCAGTGGAAAAATTTATTTCTGACCTTTTTCTCCAAGGAGACACAGCAAAGAGCTCCCAGTATTTGAGGTCTATTGCAAGCAGAGGTCATCTGGCAGACTTGCACAGGGAGCAGAAGAAACAAAACCAGAGTTAACAAAACTTTCCTCAGTGTTCTGTGTTTGGATGCAATTTTGTAGGTGTTTTCCTACCCAGGGGAGATAAATTGTTCTACCTGCACTAAGGTTTTTCTTCCAGTGTCTGAAATTCCCAGCTGTCTGATCACTTGCAGCTCCTCGTTGCAGTCCTGGCTGCCTGCTGTCAATGCTTTTGCTAGAGCAAGGTTATCTTCATGACTACAAAGAGCTGCCTTCTCCTTAAATCTTGCTTTCGCTTTCCTTTGCCTTCTGACTGACAGGCTCTAATGAGGGGAGAGTGTTGTGGTGCCCTGTATAGCGAGTGGTCAATAAAAACCAAATTGCTTTGTACAGCAGAGGTAATAACACAGCTTGTATTGGCACAGCTGATCCTGATATTGGGGCCCTTGGTTAGGAGACAAGGGCTTTCTTCTGTCTTAAATAGTAAAAAATGCATGTCATCCATTCCTTTTCTCCCCTCTCATCCATGGAAAATGGTGTAATTGAGGGTGACACTTCTTTGTTGTGGCTCTTCTCCCCTGTGGGATATTTTCTGTGGGGTGGCTGAGACACAGTACTTGAGATGGCTCTTGTATTCCTCAAAAAAAATAAACAGGCACATGAGGTGAGGTTGTTACAGGGGTGGCAGGTGGAATAGGTGAGGATTAAAATGGAAGGGACGGTGTGAAATTCCTTTTATTGCTCCCTCTTGGGATGATTGTGCTGGGCTTGGCAAGAGCATCCTCAATGAAGGAGCAGTTAAAACATGGATCACCTCTAAGTGTAGTAATAAGTTTGAGGGGTTTTAGTCCCTGAGGACATTGTTCTGGGGTGCAGATCTACTATATGCCTTCAGTCCTGAGTCATTTTGGTAAGGTGGCACAATATTTCCCCAATATCCCATCGCCAGCTTCTCCCTGAGAATGCACCCACTGCTTACTGTGGGTGTGGAAGAGTCACTGTCAATGCTCCAGCTGCCTCTTCCCTGAACTGCTCAGGATCTTTGTTCTGCGGGAGCTCTGTGAAGCTGGAAAGAGTCCTCCACCCAGCACAGCTGTGAAGGTATTGATCTGCCTCTCCCGGGGGGAAGCCAAACTTGTTCATTTTGAGATGGGTCTCATACAGGAGGCGGTAGCCAAATTGGAGGGGCTACAAAGAACAGCTGCAGTGACTGAGATGAAGGAATTGGGCAATGGCAGAAGATTACAAGAATTAAAGCTGTAAGACTGACTAAGTGATGATTAAAGAGAGCCAAGAAGATGTAGCTCAGTACAAAATGGCTGCATGGGGGGAACCACAGAAACAGGTTTGGAATTAGTGTGGCCGAAGGCTGAGCTGTGGAGAGGTGAGATGTAACGAAAGCAGAGGAAAACAAGATGTTAGGAGAAACCTTTTGCCAATGAGTTTGGCTGCAAACAATCTCCCTGGAGAAATGGAGGCAGGTCTGTGTTGTTTTAGATAATCAACACTGGGCTGGACAAATCTTTGCTAAATACACTGCAGGGAATGACCTCTCGTCAGCTGTGAGCTGGATGAAATGCCTGGCTCAGCCATTTTCCATTTGCTTATCTCAGTGGGAAGTATATTGCATGCATAATTCCTGGTTTGGGGGGCCAGTTTTACCATTAAACCTCATAGATGCCTTGAGAGAGCCTGGCTGCTCCATAGGAGGAACGTGTTGGAATGAAGCTGGGTGTTGTGTGCCCTAATCTGTATTCTGAGGCAGGGTTTTAACTGTTGCTGCAAAATCTGAGCAGAAATATCAGCTGGGATTTACCAAGCCATGAATCAGAACAGCCTTATGGGAGGCAACAATTCAAACTCTTAAAGAGCAACAAATTTTGAAGAATAGGTATGGGTTGATCAGGTCGATTTTGTATGTTTGAATATTTTTGGGGGATTGTTATGGGTTTTTTTTTAATGATTGCAGGGTAGGATTTGGGTGGGCAGACATCACTGCTGACTGTACAGTTTGCCTACAAAGTTGCTCAAAAAACTTCTGTCTTGTCTTAAAACCAGAGCAGGTCAGAAGCAGCTGCCCTGGCCTCCACATGTCTCAGCAAACAGACCCCAGGCACTGAGGGGCTGATCAGCCAATGTAGGATTAATGAGTGATCAAGAGGCTGATTTCTGTCTGGCTTGTGGTGTGAAACTCACCATCACACCTCTTCCCTGTGCCCTCTGCATGCTCAGTGCTCAGCACGGAATGGACACTGAGCTGCCTTCAGAGCCAACATCTGGGCAGGATCACAGAAGAGCTGGAAGCCACGTGACTTGCCTTTATTTTGAAGGTTCTTACAAATATGTGTATTTTTAAAAGCTTTGTTCTGTGCCAAACCTCGGTCTTTCAGATTTAAGGACACTTCTCTCCCGGATGCGGGGTTTGTTATTACAACACCTGCTGAAGCTTGGCAGCAGACCTGGTGAGCAGTGCTCAAGTCACCTGCACGGTGTGTGGAGAACAATGTGTAGAACAGCTTCTCCAACCCCTTTTCCAGCCCTGAGGGTGCTGGTGGATGCTGCCGGGAGTCATTGCTGCAGATTACTGCTGCCGCCTCCGTGACTGTGATCTTATCTCACCCAGACAAAGTGCACATCGCTCCTTGGTTATCCTTACGAGGAGCCTTTTCAGCCTGTCTGGAATCAAGCCTTGGCTCAAGGGGGCTAGGCTGAGCTCTGCAGGACGAGGACGGCAGGAGCAGAACAAGGGTGATTTCCCACTTGCCAGCCGGGATTTGTGATGTGCCGTGAGGGAAGATCGAAGGAAGATCCACAAAACCTCCTCCTGCTTGGCTTTGTCTCAGCCCAGGGCTGCCTGCAAACTGCAGGCAACGGGAGAACAGCTGATGAGTTCACCACAGCCACCCTTCCCGGCTTCCTACATTAGCATAACAATTACAGCCCCAGAGGCTGTAAAGAGAATACAGGCTTTAGAAAATAAACTAGAATTTAACAGAGAAATTAATAGCGTAGCAAATTGTAACGCTCAGCGCATCGGCTGCGTGTCAGTCTCGAGCGACAGCTGTACGTGCAGCCTTGGCACAGTTGTGATTTCCAGACCTTCCGCTGCATTTGGCCATCATTTCAATATCTACACCTCCATTTCCCGGGAAAATAGCCTGCAGGGCACCACTCCTGCTGCCGCTTACCCAAAAACCTGGTGTGTTTGGTGTCTGTTGCGTTTCTCTCAAGCCATGTGATATATTGCCATTAAAATGTTGTGCGATAGAAATTAATTTATAGCAGTGATAGCCGGTAGAGCTGCTGGAATCCGAGTCTTGGAGTGGTTTGGGTTATAAATCTTGATTTTTAAGGGCTTTCTTATTTAGTCATATATAGCTCAGCTATCAAAGCAGTTGGTAAAAGCCAGCACTGGGTGCTTGTTGTGACCTCCGGTGATACCAGGGGCGAAGCAAGAGCAGCTCACTCGCATCTTGTCAAGCTTAAAAGAGCTTCAGGAACACCCTGGTTGGTGAGCTGGAAGCTGTGGAGTCGCACTGAAAGCTGCTCGCAGTGTTGAGATCATACGTATGTAAAATGGTTGTAATCTGAGATGCGGGTGATGCCTGGGAAGCCGAGGGTGTCCCCAGGACGAGCTGATGCATTCCTGCGCTTGTGGTTGTTGCAGCAGGATGTTGAACTCGCTCTAATGGCATTTTTTCCTCAAATCCTCTGGAAAGCAGCTATTTTGGTGGCTCTCCGTGCCAGTGGTGGCCATGGCTCGTCTGGGGGAGCAGCCAGTGCTGATGCCAATAATTCCTTTGGCTCTTTTTCTGACTGAGTCAGATCACTCAAGCATTAACCTTAAAATAGCAACTATTTTTGTAGCTGATATAATTAATCTCCTCTGTGTGTATGTTCCTTCCCCATTCCAGGTTCTGATGCTTCACCACTCCCCTGCTGACCCACTCTTGCTTTGGCACAAGAAAACTCTGAGCAAAACTTGGCTTTTTCGCAAAAAAAGCACAAACTACAGGCGGTGTGTGCTCTGCTCAGTGAGTTCACTGCCAGACTGGTGTCTCCAGTCACAGATTCCTCGCTCATGTGGTCTGTTGGTTTTGGAGCATCTTCTCGATCTGCTTTTGGGTGGGTGGATGTGGAAGGGGGATGTTCACAAGCTGACAGGACTGGGGGTGACACTGGCCACAAAGACAGCTGTGATGGATGGGTGGGTGGATGTGTGGGTTTCGTGATGCAGTAGGAAAAAGCGGTTCGGAGAAGCCTGAAGCCTGAACGGACCCCGTGGGGCGCCTCGTCCAGCCCTGGGAAGGGGAGGAGCGAGGAAGGGGATGGGATGGGCTAACCAGAGTCCATCCCCTGCCTCTCTTCTCCTTTTCCCGGGGCAGCTCCTGCGTCAAAGCACATCCAAGAGTGCAAGTATGCCGTACTGGATGCTACCCCATCCCCAATTTCCCGCCCCACAAACAGCTCCAGCCATGCCCAAGGTGCGATTCAGTGAGTGCTGTGCTTGGGCTATGCGACACCACTGATTTTTTAGGTCTGAGCACATCAGTGAGGAGGATGAAGGGTGAAAGAAAAGAGCATTTGTGATGAAGCACAGAGTAAGCACACGAGATCGGAGCGGACTGCACCTCGCTGCTTGCATGCAGTGCTATTCCCACGAGGCAGCTGCAATCCTGGCAATTAAATCAGGAAGGATGCGTTGGGGAAAACCCCCGTGATGGCGTCTGAGGATGCTGATTAAATGTGCACAGCCTGGTGAGCCCACGTGGAACAAAAGGCTGCGTGGCTGAGCCTGACAGACTTGCTGTGTCCTGGGGAAAACGAACTCCAGGGTGTTATTAAACATTTTCAAGTAGATACCTGAGGAAGGAAGAGCTTTCTACAGACACGCACTCGGCTGTGCAGCCCACACAGCTCCCAGCTTTTACAGTCAGAACGTGGAGCATTGGATCCATCCCAGCCTCCAGCACTGGTGTGGCAGGAGAGGTAACAGCTTCCCTTTGAGCAGGAACCCGCTCTGACCGCGGCAGCGACTGCGAATATTGCCCAAGGAATGATCATTTCCATGGCTGCACTGTGGGATCAGACAGCAGAAGCCCTGCGAGCGGCATGTGTTGCTTAATCAAAAAGCCAGCCCGGGTCAGGGCTGGGCTGGCTCTGAGCTTGTGCTCAGAGCTGTAGTTGCTGGTGGTGGGAGATGTGAGCAATGCCTAAGGTCTGTCTTGGAAGAGAGAGCCAGGGGTATTTTTAAAGCAAAACCACTCCCAAGGACTGGTCTGCATTGGATTTTCCTTTGGGCAAACAACCCAGCTCCTTCCCCGGGCGCACTGACCACATTCAGCTGGGCACGATTGTTTTGTGCCCCAGTCGCTGTTCAGATTTCAATCCTGTCAGCCCCAGGAGTCTTTCCAGGTTTGGGCTGTGTTTTTCTGCCTGTAGAAATGTCACTTCATCCTAGAAAATGTCACTAGTGTTGTTATTTAAACAGTAATAGGGGTAAAGCTAATAATTGGGAAGTGAAAGTGACTGGCTTGCATAGTTTCCGATTACTTTTCTCCTCTCGTCTGTGTGATCTGAGTTCTCTCCTCAGCGTTCTGTGTGGTGGAGGCAGGGTAGAGTTTTAAATAGAATTAAATCCTTTCAACATCAGTTTTGCAGCAGCAGAGCCTGTGCTAGAATGCTTGTGCTGTGCAGGGAAGGTTTGGGACCTTGCTGGACCTCCCGCCAGGCATGGACAGGTCATGCTCTGCACACAAAAGGACACCCCTGCTGCGATGTGGTTACAGCCCAGGGACCACAGATGAAGGGAAACACTGCAAAAATTGGTGTTTTGATGATGGGCAGCAAAGAAGGGGCTGCACAGGTTATTTTTGCAGCACATTTGGAGACTAGACTGGAATCTGCTATGTTGGAGGCCTATGTTGAAGTCACAGGCAGGCCTTTGTCCCTAAAAGCCATGCAAATGTTGGAAGTGACTGGGAGGGATTCTGGAGGGGAGACACAGCCTCACAGAGCTCTCACTGCCACGTGCTGCCAATCCCCTGTCGCTCAGTGCCATCCCTCCAGCTCATTCCCCAGGCTGTGCTGGGACATGGTGATGGTGTTTTTATCCTCTTCTGCCTTAATGAGCTCGTTTGTGTGAGGCTGGGTAATGGAGGACGAGGCATTTTAGAAACATCCACTTGGGGAATGTATCTCTGGAGAAGTGAGTGTCAGGCAACGTTTGGCTGGTTAAAAACAATAAAGGTGCAAAGAGCAGCACTGTGTCAGCTGTGCTCCTCTGTGTCCTCAGCAAACACCCCATGTGTGTTTCGTTGAGCTCTCCACAGCCTCGCAGACAGGTTTTGCTGTATCCAGGCACGGATTTTCCCCCTCTTTGGCTGCTACCACGGGAGTCCAGGCATGCCCGGGCAGCTCCAGCAGGGCCCTTATTGCAACACAGGCAGGAAAAAAACTGTATTTATCGTGTGCATTGGTACAGCTAATGACTGCACACAGATACTGAGCTGTTGTGGAGGCACAAAGCCCTGCATGGTTTTGAGGTGGGGAAAAGCCGGGTGCTGCTGCTTTTAACACTTGTATGGTTTCCTGGCTGCACCACAAACCTGCTGTAGGTTCAATCTGTGGGGCTTTTGAAGTGATTGAACTTCATCTATGTACACATTGCAGAGAGTGAGCGAAGGCTCAGTGGAGCACTGGTGTGAGAGAATGGTAGAATAACAGAAGGGTTTGGGTTGGAAGGGACCTTAAAGATCATTTAGTCGAACCCTCTTTCCAGGCAGGGACACCCTCCACTAAACCAGATTGCTCAGAGCCCTATCCATCCTGGCCTTGGACACTTCCAGGGAGGGGACAGCCACAGCTTCTCTGGGCAACCTGTGCCAGGGCCTCACCACCCTCACAGGGAAGAATTTCTTCTTGATATCTAATCTAAGCCCTGCCCTCTGTCAGTGTGAAGCTATTCTCCCTTGTCCAGTCCCTTCATGACCTTGTCCAAAGTCCCTCTCCAGCTCTCCTGGAGCCCCTTCAGGCACTGGAAGGGGCTCTAAGGTATTCTTCTCTTCCCCAGGCTGAACAACCCCAGCTCTCTCAGCCTGAACATCCTGAAAGGGATCCACAAGGATCCGACTCCTCCAAGTCGGGAACAGACCCCTCTTCAGCGGGGGAACCCAGGGGTTGGAAAATGCCTCTACAGCTGGATATGCCACCAAGGTCACCCCCGGACTCCGAGCTCAACCTTGCTCCAGGCTCTGAGTTCCCACCGCTAGCTCCCCTCTCTCCTCATCCCCCTGCTGCCCACCACCCCCCCACAAGCAGGACCCCGATTCCCGACATTTCCCNGGCGGGGAGGGCGCGTGGAGCCGGGGACACGCACACGGACACGCACACGGACACGCACACGGACACGCACACGCAGCGCGGCCCCGCAGCGCGGCTCTGCGGCCAAACCCCGCCAACAAAGACCCCTCCGCCCTCCTCGCTGCCGCTCCCCCGGGATGTAGCCGGGCCGGGAGCCCCAGCGAGGCAGCGGCCCCGCCGCTCCGTGCCCCCGCAGCGAGGCCGGGAGGCGGCGGGCTCAGAGGCGCTGCCGCCACCATGGGCAAATCCAACAGCAAGTTGAAGCCTGAAGTTGTGGAAGAGCTGACCAGGAAAACGTACTGTGAGTGCCCGGGGGGCTGCCGGGGGGATGCCGGGGGTGTGATGGGATCCGTGCTGCCGCCCGGCCCCGCCGCTTCCCCGTGTCGGTGCCGCGGCTCCTGCGGGGCCGCTCCCGGGGAGGGCGCAGGCTCGGCCGGGCTTTGTTGGAAGAATTCAGGGATTGGCCTGGGAGGAGGAAAAAACCCATAAGGCAGCAGAGACACGGAGAGGGGCAGTGAGCCAGGGGAACGCGCTGTTTTTTACAAAAACCATCCTCCGTGGCCTATTTCTGAGACTCCGGGAACGGCGGGGCCAGGGCCGCATCCTGCCCGCCCGCGGCGCCCGCTGGACCATCGCGCCCTCCCTCACCGCCCCCCCGCCCCTGCCCCGAGCATCCTTCCCCTGGGCTGCCCGGCCCCCGGTACCCAGGGCCCGCCGCGGGGGTTGTCCTCCTCTCGCTGCCTCCCTGGAGCCCGGCAGCAGCTCCCGGAGCGGGGTGCCGAGCATCTGGGTGGCTTCCAAAGTTTGGGTGCGTTAGTTGGAGGGGCTCCCTTTGTTATTGCTCTCTGAAGTGGAGAGAAGAGCCCGATACTGGCGAGTTCGATATTTTCTGAGTATCTCAGTATCGGTTTAATAACCTGATTTTCTGAGTGAGTGGCTTTCCCGTCTGGACCTCCACCGTAATCTAATTAACGTGGCTGGTGCCTCAGCCATCCAGTTTTAGCAAAATCATTTTTTTTCCTGAAGGATGCACAAAGGAAACAAAGGCTTTCGTGGCTCAAGTTTGCCTCCCTGCTTGCAGGTCGCAGATACTCCCCAAACGTGCAGCAGACCTGCGAGCTCTCCCCTCTGTCATTGCTGCAGTCCCACAGCAGCGCTTACCCAAAAAGGCAATAGATTAGGATGCAGCAAGTTCTCCCATATGGAGGAGAGGCAATACTGGTGCATTGCACAACCCTACACGCGGGGTTGCTCTCTGCCGTGGCACAGCCGGCAGCAGGCGGGAGGAGGGCAAGTGGTGGGGGCATGTCCGCATAGCCAAAGCAAGTATGATGCTAGGAGAGGTTGGGGTACCCTGGCTGGGCTTCCTCAAAGTGCTCAGGGGAAGAAGTAGTGAGTAGGTGGCAGTGCCAGGTGGGCACAGCCCCGGCTGGAGCTGAGCTGGGTTTTGGTGTCCTCACTGCAGCTGTCTCCCACGGCGAGTGCAGCCGCGCCGGGCCAGGTACCGTTAATGCTGTGCTGCAGTCGCCCACTCCGTTTGCAGCCACTGTAACAACCTGATCTCTGATGGAGAGGAATCTGGGAACAGCCAGCCCCAGCACAGCCTCGCCTGCGGGTGATCTCCTGTGTCCTGGGCTTTCTGCACCCCTGGGGTGTCTCCTCTGCACCAGGAAGGTGCCAACATGGGGCACACAGGCAGTGGTGCCCCATGTCTTGCTTGCAGCCGAAGCCAGCTAGACACAGCGCTGGTGAAACCAATGTCTCTTTGCTGGATAAGGCCAGCAGGTCACTGCTTTTTTTGAATCACTTCATTCCCAACTTTCTGCTCTTCTCCTTTGGTTGCCCTCCCCTTTCCGCTGCATCCTTTCCAAGAAAGATTGTGGTCTTCTGATCTCTCCCTCAATGAGTTTCCAGTCTGTCTGGAGCTTTGCCTGCCTGCTCTGGACCTCTCACTGCTGCTTTTTAAAGACCCCTGTACCTGTGCAGGTGAGGCAGCAGCACTAGCAGCGCGTGGCCCTTTGCGTGGCTGAAGTCTGGTGCAGCATCCCAGCGTGCCCCAGCAGCATGTGGCTGGTGGTGTGGTGCCTGTCAGGGAGAGCTGTCGCTAATTCCAAGGTTTGTTTGTTCAGCTCTGCTCATTCCACCTCTCATCTCGGGGATTAATTGCTTTTGCTGAGCACTTCTGCCCCTTTCTGCAGCTGTCAAGGCGAGCGCGCACTCCCTTGTCTGGTGAAGCACTTCACAGGGCCCTCCCAGGCACGGCTGAGAGCCTCTGATTTATCTTCAGAGATTGGAAAGATACTCATTTCCTTCTGTGTTTTGGGGAAGCCAGGCAGAGGAGAGGCAGGTAGGAGGGCAGGGCTGCACTGAGTGCAGTGAATTGATCCAGATCCCTGTGCTGTGGCTGCTGGAACAGCTGGAGCAGGGGACAGTCGTACTCACAAATCCATGGCCTGCTCAAGAACTTCTGGGAGCCTGCTTGGAAAAAGTTTTATTCCACAGCATGTTGATATTTAGGCACCTTTCTGTCAGACACAAGAACATCCCTGTCCTGTGCTGCCTGTCCCATGTCCTGGCTGCCACATTACTGAGCGAGTGCTGTCCCTGCCTTGTATGTGGTGCTGTTTCTGTTGTTGCTACAGCACATCTGGGCAGATGTCTCCAGCAGCCCAAACTGATGGGAACCTGCATTTGTCCCAGGAAGGTTCCCACAGCAGCCTGAACCATGGCTGTGGTATGTGAAGGGCTTCTCACATGCTGGGATTTCCTCCCATTGCATCATTTTCTGTTTGTGTGAATTTCAAAAAAAATTTTGAAATTTTTTTTCACAAAACAAAGCAAATACCAAAAAGGCTCCTCTCGGTTCTGCAGGATCAGAGGGAAATATCCCCTCCTCTTGCTGCCCCACATGGCTTTTCTGCAAATTCGTCTCATCCATGAGACACAGAGGACCTCTGTTTCCCCTCAGTGCTCTTCAGTGCCTGGTGGCTTCTTGTGTGCCTTGTCCCCTCTGGGCTCTCCATCTCCTGTGTGTGGTGTTCCTCTGGCCGTGCCTCAGTTGCAGCAATCCTGGGACAAGCAGGAGATGGGAGCAGCCAGGAGAGGAGCATGGGATGGCTCAGGTGCCAGGGCAGTTGTGGACAGGGAGGTTGAGCTGAGGATGCTGCAGGGCTGCCGTCAGAGGCCTCTGTGAGCGGCGAGAAATATTTTCCTGCATGCATTCAGAGCAGGTTGTCCCAGGCCCTGCTGGGAACTGGACATGGAAAGGCAGGAGCCTGGAAACCTTGTCTCTTGGCTCCCCTCCCCACTCTCTTCCTGACTTACAGTGCTGGGGGCCAGATTTTAATGGCACTTGGACACCTAAAGGCGCAGAAGGGCTTCTTTGAAGTGCTGTCTGCCCAAGTCGTGTTGGTTTGGGCCCATCTCTGTGTCTCTGGGCACCTGAGTGCTCAGGAACACCTGACAATGCCCTTCCCCAGGCTGAACCCGCTGGACCATTAGTGCTGGTGGGGACAGCCAGGCTGCAGGGCTGTTTAACCCTCCTTGGAGACCAGGCTAGTGCCACACAGGAGCGTGCAGGAGAAGTCAATGCTGAGTGATAATAATACTGAATAATAAATTATGTAATTCTTTGTACTCTCACAAATCCTTTCATCGAAAAGCCCTCAAAGTGCTTTATAATAATTAATTTATTAATCCTCCTGCTCCCTCATTGGGGTAGCTCAGAGATGCAGTTTGGTGTTGTGTCCCATGAGGTGGTAACTCCCGAGACTTGAAGGAGCCATCATCCTCCCTGAATCACATCCTCTTCCATGGGGATTTAAACTTGAGCTTAACTTGGGCCAGGTGCTCACAGCTTAGGGCCACGGTGGGATTTGGGATTGCATTTAAGAACCTTGTGGGGCCACTGTCGGAGGATTCTGCTCAGCTGGAGATTTGTGAAGATCCTGAGGTGTGGCTGCGGCCTGAATGAAGTGTGTAACATGCATGTGTGCAGTTGTGGGTGCATGATACATGTCCTGGGTGGAAATTACTTGGTGTGGACTTCTGGGAGAGAAGCTGGGGGAGAAATACAGTGCTGAGTGTCCCTGCTCGCAGTAACACTCCCAGGCCAGTAACCCTTAAAATCGTGAAGCAGTTTTAAAAATGTGAGCTTGTTTCAGAAGAGCACATTCTAGCTCTTTTTTTTCACTCATTTGCGGGGGGGGAGGATTGGCTTTCAGGGTTCCCTTTGCACAGCTATTTCCCCTGTCCAGAACTAGCACTGTGTTATTTTTGAGGCTGCAATAGCTGAGCAATCAGGCACGCTCAGAGCTGTGTCGGTGCAGCAGCACCACTTTGGGGCCAGGTTGGGGTCAGGATGGTTGGGGATGGTGGTCCTGGTGCTCCACAGTGGGGCTCAGGTGAAGGCATGGGAGCCACAGCAAGGGTGCCAAAATGACACCCAGGCTGCAGAGTGGGTGCGGGGAAAGGAAGATGCTCTTTTCCCAAGAACCGCATCCCACCCACTGTGATCTATTTTGTGGATTTTCAACTCACTCCGGCATCATCATTTTCTGCTCTTTCACAATAAGCCACAAAATTGGCTCCGTTGCTCGACAGTAATGCAGGGAATTAATGGGCATTAGTTTAAGAGCAAACTATAAACATATTGATTTGTAGTTACGGGGATACGTGGTGGCGGGTGGAATTCTGTGGGAAAGGAAAGGAAATTCTACGATTGCAGCAGTTTTCAGCCAAGAAAGTGGGAAAATGGGTTGGTTCCTTGCTGGCTGAGCCAGACTGGGGCTTTACTCCATCATGCTACCCTGGTGCTGAGGAAATGTGCTGGCTGGGGCTGTGGGCAGGAGCAGAGGAGGGACCTTGGTAGCTCCCCCACTGCTGCTTGTTTATTTTTAGCCTCCGAAGTGCTTGGCCCCAGGCACTGGGTTTCTCTGCCAGGTTGGTTTGTGTTGAAATGCCTCCTGTTGCTCATCCAGCAGAAAGCGGGGTGGCTCTGGGTGGCTACGAACCCGTTATCCCTCAGTGGCAAATGCTAGGTGAAATTGTCAGTGTGGGTGACTTTTAACAGGGGTTGGGGTGACAGAACAAGTGCAAATGGCTTCACACTGACAGAGAGCAGGGTTAGATGGGATATCAGGAAGAAATTCCTCCCTGTGAGGGTGATGAGGCCCTGGCACAGATTGCCCAGAGAAGCTGTGGCTGCTCCATTGCTGGAAGTGTCCCAGGCCAGGTTGGTTTGGGGCCCCGAGGCAGGACGACGGGCAGGAGGTGCCAGAGGGATGCCCAGGGGCTGGTGTTTGTTTGGGGCCTGGTTTTGCTGCAGCCACGTGTAAGCCAGAGCTGTGAAGGGGGTTGCTGTGGTGCAGGTTCACTGCAAGCTCAATGTGGACCTGCTGTGCTGCCTCCAGAGAGCTGTGGTGGTCTGAAAGCATCTCCAGTTCCTTCTCCAAGGTGGCCCCAACCTGCTCCCCGTGAATCCAACCCATATGTGCGTGGACCTGGAGCTCCTTAGGCAGATGCAAGCAAAACAAGTTTTGGGGGTTTCAGAAGCAAGTTGAGGAGTCCCAGCAGTCTCTGGGAGGTTCTTGTAGTGACAGGGTGGGAAGGGGGAGACATGACCGAGGCCCTGAGGGCTCCCTCTGCGGCAGAGCAGAGCAGCCATCCCCGCCGGCCACGCTCGCGCCGCTGCTGCTCCAGCATCACAAGAATCACATTTCATTTATCCCCTGACATGTTAATGGATCTGCTTAACCACTCTCCTGACCTTTGCTGCTGCCGCTATAATTAAGGTTGTGAAACAAGAAGCTCTAAAGGCATCAAAGGAAGCGGCTGCTTCAGGGAGGAGCCTGCGGGCAAGCTCACTCTGTTATCGGGGTGACATTTGTGGGGTCGCTTTGTTCCTCCTTCCCCTCCTTGTTCTCCTGGGTTTTCTAGGGAGCTGGATGCCAAAGGAAGCCAAAGTTAATGCCCTGGGCAGGGATGGCCATGGGGTGCTCAGCCCTGGGGCATGGTCTGTGTCACTCCCATCACCATCGCTGCTGTGGGTTCTCCAGCCCAGTGGTGCCGGCACAGAGCTTCCTCCCCATACGTCCTGCTGGAAGGAGGGCTGCCTGTGCTTCATCCACCTGTTTCTCCAGCATCTTGTGATTGATAGCTGGACCTGGTGGAGCTGCTCTGTGTCTCTGTGTCACCCCTCAGTGCACAGTGATCCCTGCGGGAGAGACTGGGAGGGCAGCAGACATGGCCCCGCTGCCAGCAATGCTTTACCTTGAGCATCCTCCTGACCTTCCCATGGCTCCAGGGATTGATGGCTGAGCCGGAGAGACTTCCTTTCCTACTGCCTGTGCTAGTCTAGAGGGGAGTCTTCTCCTCCATCCAGGGCAGGAATTGCTCCTTGGGTTGGGGATGGCACCTTGGAGTGCCAGATCGCACTGAAATCTCCGTGGCCAAGGGATGGATTGGAGCAGGTGGCAGGACACCTGGATGGAGCTGCCCCATGGATGGCTGGGCAGGGGTGCTGCTCCATCCCTTCTCCCAGCAGCACTGGGAATGTTCTGCCCCTCCAGGACATTGCTGTGTTGGCTCGTGGGGAAGCTGGGATTCAATCCTGGGATAGACCTGCTGCAGCCACCAGCTCCTGCTGCGGGGGTGCTTCAGCCTGATTCATTAATTTCCAAATGAAGGCGCTGTCCTTTGCCCTTCCTTTCCTGCCTTTGCTTCAAAGAGCAACTGCTGCTTTTTCCCTAAACCCAATTTCCAAAGCCTAATGTCGGGCCCTTAAATATTTAATAAAGTCTAAAAAGGATTTCAGCTGCTTATTGGCTTTCCTGTTGGTACCAGCCCCGGGGGAAATGAGAACAGAACTGCTCATGGACCTGTTTATCCAGTCTGGGAGCAAGGCAGACCATTAATGGCAACTGCCAGCGAGGAGAGTGCCAAACACCCCAGCAGTGCTCCCGTGCATTGCTCCGTGTCTCAGAGTAACAAATGACACCAATAACACTGTCAGGCTCGAGCTCCGAATGTCTCGGAGGCTTCTGGACCTGCTGTGGTGCTCCTGATGTCTGTTTGATGGGGAGAAAAGCCAAATTGGGAAAGGTGGCATGGGGATGTCCTGCTGTGACAGGTAGGCAGCTCTGACTGTGTTGATGCCTGTGTGATGGGGCTGCTCCCAAATCCCTTGGGGATGTTGCAGGGATGGGTTCCCAAACAGGGACACCCTGGTGTGTGGGTGATGTGCCCGGGAGCAGGGATGGGCACAGGGCTGAGCTAGGGGCACGGTGGTTGGAGCAAACTGCAGCTGATCATCTTGGGAAGCAAAAAAAAATGACATCAGTCAGATTCCAGAAACAGTTGTTTGCATGGGGGTGACCCCGGTGCCACAGTCATGTTTTACTGCCTCTTGCCCAGCTGTACTGCCTGGGAGCAGGAGCAAAGCCCAGCCAGGGGTGGTCTGGTGGCCTGGGAGCTGGCAGGGAGCATGGAACCAGGATATCATTAAGGAGTTCAGCCTGAATTTTAATGAGACCAGCTCATCAGTGCCAAATTCCTCAAATTTCCAAAGTGCTGACATGTGGTGTATCCTAAAAGTTACCATCATCATACAGGAATCTGAGTGAGCTCTGAATGCTCCAGAATGGGCCAATGGACTGTCCCAGTGGAGGACTGAGCCCGTGGCAACCAGGAAGAGTTCACCCCTTCCCTCCACCACAGTGCAGCTCCCGTGGGCACTGGGCTCTCTTGGGGGGTTGGTGCTGGAGCTGGGGCAGTGCACTGGGAAGGAACCTTGTGCCAGTGTTCCAGCTGTCCCTGGGGTGCTTCCCCCCGACCCCTCCGAATTGCACAAAGCCATCCAACAGCCCAGGCTGCCAGAGGTGACCCTTGCCAGCCCTGGAACACAGGGCATCTTCCTCTCTCTGCAGGGAGGTGCCCATTCTGCACGAGACAAGTACTCTCCAGCACCTCTTTGGATTAAGTCTCACGGCTCCACTCACCTCCAGTAGCTGCTGCCATGCTCTTGGCTGAGTGTTTTGTGGGGATGAGGCCTAGAATTGGGAATGACAACTCAGGTTGTGATGTGTTTACCCCAGGTAACTCACTCCACAGGGCCAGGGGCTGGCACAGGGTCCCCCTGTGCCAACCGATGGGACCTTGCTGTGTCCGTGTTTGCAGGTGTGAAGTCTGCACCGAGTACCTGTTGTAACGAGCCCTGTGATCACTCTGAGGGACCAGGGGCGAATTCTGCAGGGGTTGTTCAGACTGTGATGCTGACGCTGTGATCCCAGGGGCTGGAGAGAAGTTGGAGCGAGCGCACTCATTCTCCGCCGATCCGGGCGGGAGGGAGCGGGGAGCTCGTAATTGGTCAATATTCACATTGTGACGATGCTGAGAGTGGAGTTTGTATCAGATTTATGTTCAGAAAATTGTTAAATATGTGTTTGGCAGAGACGAGGGGCGGAGTGTGTTGGGCACAAATAGCAGGGTGTGTGGGGCTCACCCCACAGCACCCGGGTGTTTTACACATGAGGAGCCCTTCAGCGCACGCATGAGCACCCCCGGCTCTTCCGCATCGGTACCCAATTAGTTCACGCAGGAGCACCCAATTAACACACACATGAGCGCACAATTAATTTACATATGAGCACCCAGCTGGATTTATGCATGGCTGCCCAGTGAATTCCCGCCGGATCGAACGCTGCTGCTCCGTGCATGAGCGCCCTGGTGGCTGATGCATGAGTGCCCAATTAATTGGCGCACGTGCCTGCAATTAGCTCATGCCTGAGTGTCCAATTAATTCATGCATGAGCACCTGATCCATTCACACCTGAGTGCCCAATTAGTACATGCACAAGTGTGTTATCTCCTAATTACACTAATTTACACATGAGTGCCCAATTAGCTCACGCAGGAGTGCCCAGCGAATGGACGCGTGACTGGTCAATTAATCTGTGCATGAGCGCCCCGTGAATTCATGAATGCCCAAAAAAATGGATGCATGAGCCCCCAGCTGGTTCATGCTTGAGCACGAACCTTTCACTCCCACCGCAGCACCCGGGCAGTTCATGCATGAGCACCCAATTAGTTCACCTAGAAGCACCCACATAATTTGTGCACGAGTGCCCAATTAGTCCACGCATGATCTCCTGGTGTATTTTTGCATGAGTGCCCTTCTGGCTCAGGCATGGGTGCCCAGTTAGTGCATGCATAAATGCCCTATTCCTTCACGCCTGAGCACCCACTTCACTCACGCAGGAGCATCCAGTGTGGGTGCCCAATTTCTCTGGCCTGGGCACTGCGCTGAGCACCCACAGCAGGCTTAGGCAGCCCCAAACCCGATGGGAGCCCCATCTTGGGGTAATATGCTGGCCCCCCCAGGCTGGGATGCCCAGGGACCCTGTGAAGGTGCCTGGGGGAAATAAATACCGCAGGACTGCCCCTGCCATGACTCAGTGTGTGGTGCTGGACCAGTTGCCCATGGGTTGGCGGCAGAGCCCGTGACCTGGCATAGTTGGAGTGCCCTGTGGCGGTGAGAGAAGCCTCTGTATGCCTGGAAATAATTAACTGGTTTCCTTGATAAGGCCCATGGCCCCACGGGATCGAGGTGCTGTCGTAGCAGCTGGAGCAAGGGGGGACATGTAGGGGCTCGGTGGGGACTCCTCAGTGGCTGCTGCGTGGGGACAGTGCTTGCTGAGCGTTTGGGAGCCCAAACCTGCAAAAGGACAGAGCTGTACCGTTGGTTTTGGCATTCAGGGGCTGAGCTGAGTGTGCACAGTCCTGCTCAGGGTCCAGCCCTGCTGCCTTGGCCAGACCCCTGCCCTTACACAGGCAGGGGAAGGGATGTCAGCACAAAACAACCCCCTATAGGGCTGAAGCATCACGTCGCCTTACACATCTCACCGTGGCCAGGGGTGCCTGAACCATTCGAATCCAGCTACCTCCGGCCCTCCTTCCTGCCGCTCCGGCCCCGCCGTGGTCCAGCGAGCAGCGAGCTCCCTGCGGCAGGGCAATGGATGGGGATTTGCAGTCCCGGGTCCCTCCTCTCCTCTCTGCCTGGAAAACACAAATTAACAGGCTTGAGCACTGATTAACCAGAGCTGCTTCTTACTGCAGTGGCAGCTGGGTGGTGGGAGGAGAGGGGGCACGGGAAGGGCGGGTGGTGACGGAGCTGTCAGTCCTCGCCTGTGCCACTGGGATTGATGGAGAGGTGGGGGGAGAGGGCTGGGGGGGGGCTGGGGTTAGGTACCGGCAGCTGGGAAGAGGGTGCTGGGGGCTGCTTGGAGGCTCTGCCTCTGCGCTGTGTGAGACGTGTGGCCAAACCCCTCCTCCCAGCTAAGGTGGGAGCGGGAAGGGACTGACCAGCGAAGGGCAGAGAGGGCCCTTGGCTGCAGTTTTGCTCTGTGGGGCAGCTCCCGAGCTGCTCTGGGTGCCTGTCCCTGTCCTCCCTGCCTGCTCTGCCTGCCCCTCGCTCGGCGATTCCCCGTTCTTTGCGCCGTGCTGCTGTCGCTGCCGCGGTGCGGGGCTGCGCTCACGGGCCGGCGCCTGCGGGGCGTCGCTGGAGCTCCCGGCTCGGCAGTGCCTCTTCCAGCGTTGCGGTTCATAACAAATGATAATACTCTGCCTTTATTTAGCGCCTTTCATCCCCAAGGATCCCGGGGCACGCTGATACTAACAAGCTGCTACGCGCACTATTTATAGCCCTCCCCAGCGCGGCTGCGGGAGCGGCAGTCCCTGGAGCACGGCACGGCAGCTGAGCCCGGCTCCTCGCTGGAGCGCGGCCAGGGAGCCGGCCCTGCTCCGGTGGGATGCTCTGTGGGGCTGCCGTGGCTCATCCCCTTGTTCTGGGGCGTCGGGAGCGCCCCTGGCCGAGGTTTATATCGCTGCGAATTGGTGTGTGTCGGCTCAGCATCGCGCCGTCATCGGTGCCGCGGGAGGGAAATGCAGCAGCTGCCGCTGCACAGGTACTGTCGGTGAGCCCGGCTGGGCTCTGCCTGCAGGGGAGATGCAGAGCAGAGGGACAGCCCTGCCCAAGGCTGTGTCCCCTGTCCCCAGCCTCAGGACAGGTGGCTCAGCCACGCACTCAGTAGCGTGTCCCCAAGGCTTCTGCGGCTGCAAGTCGGGCATTAGCATTCCTAATTGGTGCCACTCGGAGTGTCATCAGCCAGCAGGGTCGGAGTGGCTGGGAAGTGGCAGCCATGAAGTCATCATCTGTCCCGGATCCGTAACAGCGTGTACAGGGAGGCAGATACTGCTCAGTCCCCACGCTGGGTCAGGGCTGGGGTGGTTCCCTGCCTTGGGATCGCTCTGCCCCTGGGCAGAGGGGAGACTGGTGGCAGTGGAGGGGTGAACCCAGAGGTGAGTGGTTTTCCAAGGGCTGGGAGATGAGGCTGCTCTCCCACCTCAGGACAAACCCCACAGATTCCCTCCAAGGCTGGAGGACAGGCACTGGTGCCAGTGTGCTGGAGGAGGGATGGGGCTCTGTGTGGCTCCATTCCAGGATGCACATTAACAAATCCCTCACTGTGCTGATTTCCAGCCTGGCACCTGAATGGTTCCTTCCATCGGAAAAGCCTCTCCTGGGAGCATCACACATCCCTCCTGCGGCACGAGGGGAGCCAGCTCTGTCCCTCCCTCCTGCCTCAGCCCGAGCGTGTCACTACCAGCATTTCTCCTGTACTAAAAAAAGCACAAATTTCTTAATTGTTTCCTGCTGGAGTTGAAAGGCAGCTCCCGGGCCCAAAATAGCACATTGGGGGAAACGCAGTCGAACGAGAGAGAGCAGAAGGCGATTTGCCTGGAGGGGCTGAGCCGAGCTCTGACTGCAGCCCCGGCTGCTGCTGCTGTCTCTTTTGCCTGCCCCGAGGGCTCACCATCATCCTCCTCTTTCCACCTGCCCTCCTTGGTGCTCGTGGCAAATTTGGCCCAAAGAGCTGCTGCCTGGGGCGTCCCCTGGGCATCCTCTGGGTGGAGGTCATGGCTGGTGTCTCAATGAGGGTGTGTGCAGGGAAGCTTGTTCCTGTTAGAGATGTCACTCAGCATCTCTCTTTTGGAAGGATGCTTCTGTGCAACCCTTTTTTTTTGGGGATGGGGAAATCCCTTGGAACTGCTATGACTGATGTTTTAGCCCACCCCAGCTCAGCTGCTGGGTGCAGTGTGTTCTTCCTGGCTCCCTCCTGCCAGGAGACCACTGTCTGCCCAAAACAAACAACCCTCCAAATCCCTCTTGTGACTGTGAGCTGGCAAAGCCCTCAGTGTTCTTCATCCCAGATGCTGATCGTCCCTGTGCCTGTGTCCCCTCTTCTGGGGTGCTGCTGTCCAGACACCCTGGGTGGTTGGTGGGTGCTGCTTTTGCTGCGTCCCGGGGGAAGTGGGGGAATTGAAGACTCTGTCCCTCCAGCAACCCCTGAACTGGGATGGAGGGACCTCACAATTCATGGGGACAGCCTTGGGCACAGCAATTCCTGCTAACAGGGATGCTGGAGCCAGAATCCAGCTGGTGATGAGGTGGGGGCAATTGCACCCTCCCAGTCGCCACCCCTCGCCTCTGTGCTCTGCCCCTTCTGCCAGGCACGTTACAAATCTTCCTGATGGAAAATTGCTTTCCTTTTTTTTTGCCATCCGAGGTAATTGGCATCTGTTGGTGTGTCTTGGGTCTCTATTTTTATCAGCCGTTTGCACATTGACATCTTCACTCGCCTCATTATCTCCGCGCCTTGCAGACCTGTGGCTTTTTTATCATTATTTAGATGCACGATGCAAAGGAAATGACAAATGAGGCTGTTCGCCCCTGTGGCCACCTGCTGGCACCTGGCTCCCTGCTGTGGGGAGGCACAGGCCACAGCTTCTGCAGTGGGACACGCTGGGACAGTACCAGCCCCCTGCCCAGTGTCCTGCATCCCTCAGAGCCTTTCCTCTGCCGAGGACATTTTTCACCTCAGCAGCTGTCCCTTGGCTAGGGACACTCAGGGTTACCAGTGCTCACTGATTTCTATCTTGTTGCATTTTTGGGGTTTTTCCAGAGCCCAGTGAGGCTCACCAGGGTGCTGGGATGGGTTTGATGATGTTTCTCCAGAGGCAGCTAGTACCTGGGGGGATGCCAGCCCTGGGGCTTTGCCTGTGCCCACGTTCAGTGTGTAATGTCAGGGCCAGGCAAGTTCCTTCCCTGAGCCGCCTCCAGGCAAATGTTTCGGCAGATGTTTGCAGGGGTGTTTTAGCTCTGGGAAGATGAGACAGCAGGGCCACATCCTCCCCAGGCATGATCAGCTTGTCCCCTTCATGGTCCACAGCATCTTGCAGCTGTGGTTCTGCACTCCCTGAGCATGACACAAAACATCTTAGGAGGTTCCTTGGTTTCAGGAGTCCTCAGCACCTGCAGCCTTGTCCCCATGGACCACCTGGGCTGGCCCAGGCTGTGCCTCAAAAGCAGTTGGTGCCATGTGGGGAACACATGGGGAGCACTTGGCAGCTCATGGAGCGAGTGAGCCCCAGGCATGCCTCTGGGAGTCATTTTTGGGAGCCCCAGGGCATTCCCCAGGGAATTCACTGATGGGCAGTGCAGAGGAGCAGCTGTCACTGCAAAAGCACTAAATTTCTGTCTCTTTTTTTCTCTTTTCTCTTGTTTTCTCTTGCAGTCACAGAGAAGGAGGTGCAGCAGTGGTGAGTGCCTGGCACGGTGGTGAGCTGGCTGATGCATGGGGCTGTGGGCAGGAGACAGGAACTGGTGGCACTCAGCCACCCCGCTGGCCCAGCAGAGCAGGGATGTGCAGGAACTGTGGGCAGGTGCACCTATATTGGGGTGCAGGTGCTGCCTCATAGAGGGGAGACCAGAAAATAAAGGGGTTTTCCTTGCACACCCTGTGTAAGGGCTAGGTTCTGGTGGCTCTTCCCTCCCCATGTGAGCAGCCAAAGAGCGTGGGGACACGGGGACTGTCCAGCTGGTGACCTGGTGCAGGAGGCTGGTGCTGTCCCAGCGTGTCCCCTTTTGCAGCAGAGCCTGCAGAGGCTGTCAGGGGTGGAATCCATGTTCTCACTCCATTCCCTCCACCTCACCGAACACAGCGCCCTAGAAAAGCCACTGCTTCCCTTTCATCTCCCTATCCCACCAGTCAAGGTTTGCTTTCTTTATCTCTTTCTCCCATCCTTCCCCCCCACCCGATGAGTCATAGCTGCAGCAGCGTGAAGAAGATGTCACCGCACTTCGGTTTCCCACCTCGCCACCCCCTTCCCCTCCTCCTCCAGCCCTTGTCCCGCTGCAGCGGGCGCCTGACAGATCTGGGCGATGTGTTGCATAATATTCACGCACCCCACGTGATCCCCCTGTGGTCCCACATGCTCCCTTCGTGCTCCCTGCGTGGTGCCCACATCCATGGAGCCAGTGAGCCCCTTCTCTGCACCCTCCGGTGCAGCTGCGCTTTCCAGCACCAGGGTCTGGCCTGGAGCTGGGACCGAGGGCTGTTTGGGGTGTTTAAGCTTTGATGGGTTTTGGAAATGACCTGGGCTGTGCCACCTGAGGACACAGGAACCCCACTGTGCCCCCCAGCTCCTCTGAGCAGCTTTCATTTGGGGTCATGCAAAAATTATCATGAGTTGGAAGGGACCCACAAGCATCATCATAAGTTCAACTCCTGTCCCTGCACATCCCAAGAATCCCATGTGCCTCCAAACACCTCTTGACCTCTGGCAGGCTTGGTGCCATCACCACTTCCCTGGGGAGCCTGTTCCAGCACCCGACGACCCTCATGGAACTCGGTGGTCACTGTGCCATTGTTTTTCACCAGGGCATGGCTGCAGCATGGCATTGCTGTCAGTCCTGGCTGGGTGGTGGGTCCCTGTCACCTCCCATCTCCCAGATGATGTCCAACACAGGCCTGGCTGTGGTCCTGTTGCCCCTTGTGGGCTGGCAGCAGGTTGGAGCAGTGCAGCAGGCACCACTCAGAGTCACTGGTGCCACTCGCTGCTTGTCCCCGCTGCCACCTTCGCTGTGGTGCCCACAAGAACCTCATCTACAGGGCTGGGATGCTGTGGGTGGGAGATGGGAATGACACAGGGAGCACCTGGGGACCTTCCCAGCCTCAATCCACTGTAGCACTGCAGAGAGCCTCACCCCAGCTCCCCAGGGCTCAGCGGGGAGACCCTCCTGGGCCCATGCTCTGCCCTCCATTCACAGGTACAAGGGCTTTATCAAGGACTGTCCCAGTGGGCAGCTCGATGCTGCCGGCTTCCAGAAGATCTATAAGCAGTTCTTCCCCTTCGGTGACCCAACCAAATTCGCCACTTTTGTTTTCAATGTCTTCGATGAGAACAAAGTAAGTCTGGGATCCATGGGCACGGTCCAGGGGGGTCAGGGCTGGGCCTGNGCACTTGGCAGCTCATGGAGCGAGTGAGCCCCAGGCATGCCTCTGGGAGTCATTTTTGGGAGCCCCAGGGCATTCCCCAGGGAATTCACTGATGGGCAGTGCAGAGGAGCAGCTGTCACTGCAAAAGCACTAAATTTCTGTCTCTTTTTTTCTCTTTTCTCTTGTTTTCTCTTGCAGTCACAGAGAAGGAGGTGCAGCAGTGGTGAGTGCCTGGCACGGTGGTGAGCTGGCTGGGGCATGGGGCTGTGGGCAGGAGACAGGAACTGGTGGCACTCAGCCACCCCGCTGGCCCAGCAGAGCAGGGATGTGCAGGAACTGTGGGCAGGTGCACCTATATTGGGGTGCAGGTGCTGCCTCATAGAGGGGAGACCAGAAAATAAAGGGGTTTTCCTTGCACACCCTGTGTAAGGGCTAGGTTCTGGTGGCTCTTCCCTCCCCATGTGAGCAGCCAAAGAGCGTGGGGACACGGGGACTGTCCAGCTGGTGACCTGGTGCAGGAGGCTGGTGCTGTCCCAGCGTGTCCCCTTTTGCAGCAGAGCCTGCAGAGGCTGTCAGGGGTGGAATCCATGTTCTCACTCCATTCCCTCCACCTCACCGAACACAGCGCCCTAGAAAAGCCACTGCTTCCCTTTCATCTCCCTATCCCACCAGTCAAGGTTTGCTTTCTTTATCTCTTTCTCCCATCCTTCCCCCCCACCCGATGAGTCATAGCTGCAGCAGCGTGAAGAAGATGTCACCGCACTTCGGTTTCCCACCTCGCCACCCCCTTCCCCTCCTCCTCCAGCCCTTGTCCCGCTGCAGCGGGCGCCTGACAGATCTGGGCGATGTGTTGCATAATATTCACGCACCCCACGTGATCCCCCTGTGGTCCCACATGCTCCCTTCGTGCTCCCTTCGTGCTCCCTGCGTGGTGCCCACACCCATGGAGCCAGTGAGCCCCTTTGCACCCTCCGGTGCAGCTGCGCTTTCCAGCACCAGGGTCTGGCCTGGAGCTGGGACCGAGGGCTGTTTGGGGTGTTTAAGCTTTGATGGGTTTTGGAAATGACCTGGGCTGCGCCACCTGAGGACACAGGAACCCCACTGTGCCCCCCAGGTCCTCTGAGCAGCTTTCATTTGGGGTCATGCAAAAATTATCCTGAGTTGGAAGGGACCCACAAGCATTATCGTAAGTCCAACTCCTGTCCCTGCATATCCCAAGAATCCCCATGTGCCTCCAAACACCTCTTGACCTCTGGCAGGCTTGGTGCCATCACCACTTCCCTGGGGAGCCTGTTCCAGTGCCCGACGACCCTCACGGAACTCGGTGGTCACTGTGCCATTGTTTTTCACCAGGGCATGGCTGCAGCATGGCATTGCTGTCAGTCCTGGCTGGGCGGTGGGTCCCTGTCACCTCCCATCTCCCAGATGATGTCCAANTCCCATGTGCCTCCAAACACCTCTTGACCTCTGGCAGGCTTGGTGCCATCACCACTTCCCTGGGGAGCCTGTTCCAGTGCCCGACGACCCTCACGGAACTCGGTGGTCACTGTGCCATTGTTTTTCACCAGGGCATGGCTGCAGCATGGCATTGCTGTCAGTCCTGGCTGGGCGGTGGGTCCCTGTCACCTCCCATCTCCCAGATGATGTCCAACACAAGCCTGGCTGTGGCCCTGTTGCCCCTTGTGGGCTGGCAGCAGGCTGGAGCAGTGCAGCAGGCACCACTCAGTGTCACTGGTGCCACTCGCTGCTTGTCCCCGCTGCCACCTTCGCTGTGGTGCCCACAAGAACCTCATCTACAGGGCTGGGATGCTGTGGGTGGGAGATGGGAATGACACAGGGAGCACCTGGGGACCTTCCCAGCCTCAATCCACTGCAGCACTGCAGAGAGCCTCACCCCAGCTCCCCAGGGCTCAGCGGGGAGACCCTCCTGGGCCCATGCTCTGCCCTCCATTCACAGGTACAAGGGCTTTATCAAGGACTGTCCCAGTGGGCAGCTCGATGCTGCCGGCTTCCAGAAGATCTATAAGCAGTTCTTCCCCTTCGGTGACCCAACCAAATTCGCCACTTTTGTTTTCAATGTCTTCGATGAGAACAAAGTAAGTCTGGGATCCATGGGCACGGTCCAGGGGGGTCAGGGCTGGGCCTGTGGTGATGGTGGGATGGGTTGGGAATGCGTCCACGTGGCACTGGAGGAGCAAAATATTCCAGCACTTCCTGGGGCGTGAAATTGAAGCGGTGCAGCTGGAGCGAGCCCCCACGCTTATTTTAGTTGAGGAGAGTCACGTGGGGAAGGGCGATGAAGTGGCAAAGCAGGAAAGGAGAAGCGCAGTGTTTTGGTGCTGCTGACAAAAGCCCATCCACGTGGTGCCCCCTGCATTCCAGAGCCGCTCCCGCCAGGATGCTCACTGGTGGGCTGGGCACCAGCAGCTGGATCACAGTGCCGGAGATAAATGTGCATCACTCCTCACTCCCTGCTGCCTTTTTGGATGTGCCCCCTCAGAGGGGACACGTGGGCAGGGAGGACTTTGCTGGACAGGAGTGGCAGCAGCACCCTGACCCCTCCTTTCACCCCGCAGGACGGGAGGATCGAGTTTTCGGAGTTCATCCAGGCACTGTCGGTCACCTCCCGGGGGACGCTGGATGAGAAGCTGAGGTGTAAGTGCTGCCCGTGGGATGCTGGTGGGCTCAGCCCCACGGGGGTGAGTGTCCAGGGCAGGGGCTGCAGTCCCAGCCCCTCGGTGTTGCTCTGGCTTGCAGGGGCGTTTAAGCTGTATGACCTGGACAATGATGGATACATCACAAGGAACGAGATGCTGGACATTGTGGATGCGATTTATCAGATGGTGGTAAGAGGGGCAGGACGGGCACGGGGTGAGCAGCCACTGCTGCTCCAGGTCCCCGCTGGGCTGGAGCTTGGCTCTGTGGGAATGCTGAAACACCCCCAATTCCTTCTTTGGCCTTTTTTGCTGAGGGGTTGTGGCCATCATGACCAGGGCACGGTCTGGATCTGGTTGCTGAGGGTGGTTCTAGTGCCAACACTGTCCCCTTGCACCCTGTCCTGATGTGGCACATGGAGGGACAATCCTCGCCTGGGGATGCCCTCCAGGCAGGGCACAGATGGGTGTGTGACCAGGTCCTGTCCTGCTGCTGCAGGGAAACACAGTGGAGCTTCCTGAGGAGGAGAACACACCGGAGAAGAGGGTGGATCGAATTTTTGCCATGATGGACAAGGTGAGGATGCTTGAGGGTATTTTCTCTGTGGCCAAGGGATTTAGGAGGCACTCTGGTCCCTTTGCTGCATCTTGGCTCTTGCATGTGCCTCCTTCCCCCTCCAGCACAAGGTCTCAGCTGCTGCCAAGATCGCTCTGGGACACCCACATCCCTCCGGGATCCCTGGATCCCTTTCAGGGTCTCTGAGGTGGCGTTGTCCCCTCCATGGCTGCAGGCATGGGTGGCTTGATGAGGAAACTGAGGCTGAGGTGGTGGAGTGGGGAGGATGTGTGGGATGGTGTGGATGTGCTGGGGTGTCGGGGAGCTCAGCAGGGGTGAAGCAGAGCAGTAACAGGAGTGTTTTGCAGAATGCAGACGGGAAGCTGACGCTGCAGGAATTTCAGGAGGGCTCCAAGGCCGACCCCTCCATTGTGCAGGCGCTCTCCCTCTACGATGGGCTCGTATAGTCCCGGGGCCGAGCGGCGGTGAGTGCGGTGCCAGGGGCTGTGGGTGCCCATTTCCCACCTGCCTCATGCCATTCCCACCTTCTCCAGGCACAGCAACTGATTCTCCTCTGCTGAAGCACCCCCTAAATCCAACCAGGGGGAATGTTGCCCCCATTCTGATAGGTTTCTCCCAGTCCTCCCTGTATCACAGAGCCCCCTCAGACATCATCCCATGGAGATGGAAACGTTTGCCTGAGGCACAGCTCATGCCCTCACCAGCAGATGTGGCTGCAGAGGAGGCAGGGAGGCAGCTGGTGTGCTGGGGGCACCGGACGCTCCAGAGACAGATTATATTAAATGTTTTATTTATCTTAAATCTTATTATCTTACGCCCTAGAGCTGGGTTTGGCACAGCGGTGTCAGGGACACTGGTTCACAGCATCACACAGGTGCTGGGCTGAGCACCCCATGGTCCTTGCTATGCTCTGTGGAGCTGTGCAGAGGTGTCCTTTGGAGTGATTTTGGTCATCACAGTCCAGGCAGTGTCCTGGGGGGTGGGGTGTTTTTAAGGGATAGTGGAGTTTTAGAGATTTTCAGTATCTCTGTTCTGTTTCCAGCTTTGCCCTTCCAGCTGCGCTGGTGTCACACGAGATGGCCACAGGGATTTCTGCCCGTCCTTCTCACCCTGTTTCCCTTCTCCCCACCCTCTCCTGCAGATGCCTGGGGGAAGATGCTCTCCGTGCCATCCGACCACCGCCGCGCGAAGCTTGCCTGTCCCTCCCGGCTTCCTTTCTGTTCTGTGAGCAAAGGATGCCCTCGAAGCGCGAGCTCACTCCCCCTCTCTGCACTCTGAACCAGCCGCTGCCATTTGCCAACTTCTGCTTTTTCCAAACAAAACCCCACGCCAGACCCCGTCTGAGCGGCAGCGAACGCCCAAGACTTCAGGGCCGGGGGAATGGGTCGAGCATCGCCGCAGGCAGAGCTCCCTCTCGGCCTCCTCGCCCCCTTTGCTCCCCTTTTCCTACATTTTCAGATGGGACTGCAGATATGGAGCCCAAAGGTACCGGGGGCTGCACCCCCAGGGGTGTGCCCGTGTGGGGTGGCCAGGGGAGCCGAGGCACCGACGGCGATTGGGAGCAGAGTCCTGGCGTCACCCACGATGCCGCTGGCAACCTGGCTCAGCTCACTAGGGATATATATTATATTATTATTATTTTATTTCTTTTGGTGAGACAGTATTGTGCTTTTTTGGTTTGAATTTGGGTTTTTTTTTTTCCTTCAGTGGAAAAAAGTGAGGCTTTTTTTTATATGCCTATCTCGACGATCGATATCCTTATTTATTTGTTGTAAATGTTGCTGCTGTGTTTCGTCTCTCGTGTGTGTGTCCACCCACCCAGGTGAGGATTCGTAAGGTTTACATGCTCGTACACTATTGCGGGGACCCGGGAGCCTGCAATAACAATGAAGCCAAAAATCTGCCTTCCCCCCTCTCCTCCCACCCCCCGTATCCCAAGCTCCGTGGGCTGGCTGCTGTTTGGAGGGGATGCTGTAGCTTCTTTTCCTCTTCCCGTGTTCCCTGCATTTTTCTGTTCACCCTTTGCTTTGGGAGCTCAGCGAGGGCTCATTCAGCCCAGATTCTGAGCAGACCAAACTTCATCCCCCAGCTGGGCAGGATGAGGAAACTGCCGGGCAACAGAATGTTCCCATTTCCTTTCTTTTATCCATTTTCTCACTGCATGAAAAAGTATTAATGGAGCCCAGAGTTGGGTTTTGCCTTCAAGCAGATTCCTTTGCTATTTTCTGCTTTGCAAATGGTGGGAAGGTGTTTGGTGGTGGCTGTGGATTGTCCCGAGTGCTGGTGGGGCTGGAGGGACAGAGGGGGAGCCTTGCTCTGTCCTCCCCATCCCAGCTGTGACAGGGGAGTGCCAGGCTGGGCTGTGCACAGCTCAGGGTGTCTCCTTACCCTGTCACTCCCATAGGACATGGGAGGTTTTGCTGTGAACCCAGGGCATGGCCCCAAGCGGAGCCACTTGTGCCCACCTTGGAGGAGGGAAAGGGCTGGGAATACACACCTGGGGACACCAGGCTGCAGCCCCCCCGTCATGAGCGGGGTCTGCATGGCCTCTCCACACTCCATCAACACCCACCACCTCTCTGGGATGTGCCTCCAGCTCAGCCCCACTGGCACCCACACTGTGGGACACAGTTGGCATCTCTGCTGGAGAATGAGCCTTGCGTGGGTGATGCCTCGGCTGCCCTGGCTCCTGCTCCGGGAAAGGAGAGATGGGCATTCCCTCAGGAGTAAAGTGCAAGAACCCTGTGGGACCCCTAAAGCCGCCCTGGAGGCTCACCCTTCCATCTCTGGTCCAGCTGATGGTAGCAGCATCTTTCCACCCAGCTGTCTCCCAGCTCCTGTGGCTGAGCCCAGACGGACTGTCCCATAGCAGTGGGAGGTGACATCTGGATGTGGAGGACAGTCTGATGGGTGTCTTATGGTGCAGGAGAAAAGGCAGTGCCTCAGCATTCCCTGAATCCTCCTGGCAGGGCAGGGACAGATGCCCCAGCCAAGGGATGCTGGTTCTTCACCATGAAGCCCCACTCCCCAGTTTGGGGATTTTGTGCTTGTGGTACTTCTTGATGCCCACAAAAAACCACCTTTCCCCATCCCCAAGGAGACTGACCTCATGTCCACGTGCAATATTTCTGCCTCTTCTGCAGTTCCTGCCCCCGAGGCTGCCCATGTTTCATTGTGGAGGTGCTTCTGGAGGGTGCCCCTCACTCCCTCCCATTGAAACCTTTTCCTTGTTGCTCTGTGGCCAAAATGCAACTCTCTGGGGTAGGTTTTTGCAGTGCCTCCAAGTTGTTGAATGCTCACCTGCCAGACTGGTCCCTTCCTGGTGCCAGTCGATGTTCCCACTGACAGTGACACTGCTGTAATCACCTCTGCTGATGAATGATGGGCCCGCCACGTTTGACATAGTTCCCAGGCAAAGGCAAACCTCATTTGCTCTGACAATTTTCCCCTGGAAAGCTTTTAATTTTTGGAGGACCTGTCATGGGTTGAGCTCCGTCAGTGCTCACAGATGTTTCCCCAGGGAGTCAGTCCTGCCAGGGCTCTTGGCACACTGAGTGTTCCTGAGCAAAGCATTTTGGCCCCAGCGTCCCTCCTGGCTGCGGATTTGGGACCCTGGCTTGGATGCTTCTAATCTCCCTTTTGGGGAGCACCGAGGGCCCCTGATTCCCCCTGAACACCACCAGGATCTGCGGCGTCTTGGTATCACTGAAAATAAGGCTTGGAGCATCTCGTGCTTGGAAATGTTGGCCTTAACCTCCTCGTGCCTCAGTTTCCCCATCAGTGGAGTGGCTGGGGTGAGCCATCCCCCTCTGGAAAGCAGTTTGGTGTCTGTGCCCTGGCAAGCACAAGCGCTGGACGTGGCTCAGGACTGTGGCCACAGGGCTTGGCAGGACCCACTGAGCTTCAGGCACGTGCAGAGCACCAGGAACAGTGCGTGAAACGCTGGGGTGGAATTTGCATCAGCCAGTCTTTAATTCCAGCCTCTGTTCTACACCTGCTCATGGTGGAATGGCCAGCAAGCCCTGGTTTGTCTCTGTTTGTACTCGGGTTCCTGGTGTCTGTCCAAAATAGAGCCCTAGCCACGGGAAGGGGACCCAAAGCACAGCCAGGCAGAGGTGAGGGTCCAGCCCCGGTGACTGTGGCATGTCCCCCCCTCTCATTTGTCCCTGTCACTGTTGCCCCATTAAATGCCATGTCTGTACTTTCCTTTCTTTTCATTTTTCTGTCTGTATGCTGACTGTTGCTGCTTTGTATCTGTCTTTCCTTGAGCTCTGGGGCTGGGCTGGGCTGAGCTGTTTCCCCTGGGAGCAAGAATGTGGGAGAGGGCTCTGGGGGCAGATTCCCCCCCTGCCCTCCTCACAGCACAAACCAGGACCCGAGAGAGAGAGAAGTGAAGGGTTTTTCCTCTGGAGCAGGCTGTTAATTAATGCAATTTATAATGAGACCAGGCTGGTCCCAGTAGCGCTCTCCACTGGGTTGGTGGAGGGGGATGTTTGCTTATGGGGGACCCCAGACCCTGTTTGTGCCAGGTACCAGCTGCAAATCACCCTCCTTCACAGAAGCAGATGCCTGTTGTTTCTTCCCATGCCATCAGGACACCACATTCCTGTTGGATGGGGAGGCTGAGGTTGTGGGAATCCCAGCCCAGGGTTACTGCTGCTCAGGGGGCAGGGATGCAGCTGTCCAGAAGGTGGAATTGTCTTGGAGTCTTAGGATCTGGGTTTGAGCCCCACTTGGAGCAGGACTGGCTTTGAAGCAGGGCCAGGCATGGCATGGGGGCAGCTGAAATCACTGGAAGAGCTGCCCCCTTCCCGTGTATCTAGGGTTGAGGGGTCATTTGGGATGGGTGAGTGACCTGCAGCCAGCTCACTGTCCCCCATCCAAGGAGGAGATTTGGGGCACTTAGTGAGAGCAATTGTCACCCGTCCTTCCTGAGGGCACTGGAGGGGAAGGGTCTGGCTGGGACCGAAGCGAGGACTGAGGGCAAAGGAGGGAGCTGATGGCCACAGTCTCAGTGCACAGTTTGGGGTGCAGCACTTTTTGGGTCTCAGTCACACATGCCAGCCCTGACTATTCCAGCAGCGCTGCAGTAGAGTCGTCCTTCCCTTCTCTCTCTGCTCCTGTGGCCACCAGCCCTGGGCTGGATGCCCTGTCCCACGGGTGGGACCCCTGCCCAGGGGGTGGCCGAGCCCCGGGCTGAGAAGCAGCAGCTCCAGCAAGAGCCTTGTTTGTGAAGATGAAGCCTGTGTGTGCGTCCGTGCCGATGTCTCGGCTTGCATGCCCCGCTGCCTTGTCTTGAGATGAATTCAAGAGCAAACCAAGCAAATGAAACAGTTTAATAACAAAACAAAACAAAACCCAGGAACTTTGTGACAGTGGAAATAAAAGCTTAATGACAGTAACGAAGCAGCAGTGGTCTGTGATGTGCTGGGGTGGGTGGTCACGGGGGCCCCTAAAGCTGTCCTGGCACCCAGCGGGGCTGGGAGCTGGGCTGGGGACTGTGATAGCACCAGCATGGGTGTAAATAGGGATGCTCTGGGCTCTGTGGACACTGTGCCCACACCTGTGATGAGCTGTCAGGTCTCAGCTCCAGGCATCCCAGGGACCCTTCATCCCCATAACACTGCTCTTCCCACCTTCTTTTACCCAGACACAGCTTTCCCTCTGCTAGGTCCCATCCTGCCACAGTGCCTGCATCCCCTTTTCCTTTCGTGATGAAGACATCACATCACAGCCGTGTGTGCCTGTTGGTGCTGTCCCTATCCCCTCTGAGCCCCCTTGTTGATGCAGCAGCCTGGGAGCCGTTGGGTCACTTTTGGCACACAGTGGCTGCAGAGGAATCCTGATAAGAATATTCCATAATTGTGTCCCACTGCCCGGACCGGAGGTGCCCCTCGGCAGCCCCCCTGGCCCTGGCAGGGCTCACGGGAGGCTCACAGCCTGGACTGGGCTTTTCACGTGCAGCAGGGTCTCGCTGGCCATTCTGCGCTGCCAACTCTTCCGGAAACAAGCACTGCGAGGCCTCGCTGCCAGCCCATCTTCGTTTTGTTTGCTCTTAACGAGGCTGACTAATTATTTTCGGGAGGCCAGAGGAGATTCCCTAATGGTCCGAACAAGGAGGCTGTGTTTGTGCAGGGGGTTTTGTCCAGAGGTGCTTTGTGCCAGCACATGGTGGGAGCTCCCAGGGATTTCTCCCCTGTGCCATGGAGTGGGCAAGGACAGGCACAGGCTCCAAACCACGGTGGTTACCCAGAGGCTGTGCCTTAACCCCCAGCAAGGAAGGGGTTAAAGCCCAGCTAACTCAGGTGCTCCTGGGACTGGGAGCACTGGTGAGTGTGGGAAGGGCTGCCTGGGATCAATTTGGTGACGAGGAGAAGCTATTGGGGCTTCTTTGTGCCCAGCTCCCTGCCAAGGTGCAGGGTGGAGCTGGGATGCAGGTTGGTGACCGGGGATGCTGTAAGGTAGGTTTTGTGGCACTGTGGGTGGGCTCCCCTCAGCTCTGTGGGGATAGGAGTGCAAAGCCTGGGGGAGTGCAAGACCTGGTTATGGGAGAGGGGCGGGGCAGGCCACTGGCACAGCCCCAGGGGCAGAAGTGTCCTTGTCCTGCTATAAGGGCAATGTCCTTGCCCGCTCTGAGGTTGGGCTAGGCTGAGCCCACCCTTGCAGGGATAAAGGAATGCACAGGATGGTCCCACTGTCCTGTGTGTGGGTCATGAGATGGGTAATCTCCAAGGTTCCCCAGCCCCCGTGTCTGGGAGGAGCAGGGCTGGTCCCGGGGGGTGCAGGAGGTGCCCAGCCCTCGGTGCGCAGCTTCACCTGGAGCCGGCGCTTGGCCGTGGCTGCTCCCTGGGTCCCGCTGCGGGGGAGTTGAGCAAGAGCAGAGCATCCCTGTGGAGCAGCCATGAGCTCAGCACTCCGCTTCCAGGGGAGCCAGGAAACGCTCCGCACCCCCAGCCAGCGCTCCCGGCCAAGGGCTGCCTGTCCCGGCCAAGGGTTGCCTGTCCCGGCCCATGTCCTGGCTCCGGCTTTGTCTGTGCTCTGCGTGGCTGTTTGCTCCCTGTTCGTGGGGTGGCTGCGTGGGTGAGCCCACCCGAGCCCCCCACAGAGCCCCCTGACCACCAAGCCCCATTGCAGACCCCCATTCCAGGGGCCCTTTGCCCAGCAGAGGGGGAGTTTGCTTCCTCGGGGTCCCTCCCGCAGCTGTCCCTGCCCCCGCTGGGGTTTGGCAGGGTTTCCTCACAGGTGCTCAGCCGTGACCCCCATGTCCTCCCCTAACCGCCTGCTCCCCCCAGCAGAGCAGGGTCTCTCTGAGTCAGGGGGTCGGGGCTGGGGAAGAGGCCTGGGCAGTGTTTCTGACAATTCCGTGGGCTGCAAAATCCGCTTCCCAATCCCTGTATCTCCATTCCGATTTCCTCCAACTCCCACCCACCTCCCTGCCGCGTCGCTGGCTCCAAAAGTCCAGTTTTTCCTCCCGCCCTCCCTCCTCCCGCCCAGAAGTTGAGCGCTGGAGAAGCAGGTCCGCAGCTGCGGAGGGCTGGGCGTTCCCTGCCCGGGGTCCCTTCTCCGTCCCCGCCGCGTGTGGCCGCTTGCACACCGCGTCCCTCCCTGGTGCGGGGACGGTGCCCGAGGGAAGGGCCAGGACAAGGACACAAGAGGTGTTCCCGGCACCCGAGGGTCTCCCCCACGATGCCACCCCACGGTGGGGTGTTTGTGGGTCTCTGGATGCTGCTGGCCCCCAGTCTGGCCGAGAGCCCCCCAGGGTGGGCCACTCTTGCCTTTGTCTTCGATGTCACCGGCTCCATGTACGACGACCTGGTGCAGGTGATGGACGGGGCCTCGCGCATCCTGGAGCGGACGCTCAGCAGGAGCACGAAGCCCATCAGCAACTACGCTCTGGTGCCCTTCCATGACCCAGGTACGTCTGGGACAGGGTGAGGATGTGTCCTGACAGGAGTGGGGCTGTGGGGAGCTCGGCTGCAGTTCCAGCCCCGTCTGGGTCTGAAGCATGCACTTTGCAAGTGCTTGCACTGCCTCTTCTCCCTGTTTTTAATGCCCTGGTGGCTGCTGTGATGGGGATGGCACTTCAAGAGCTGGGAGCTGGGCTGGGGCTCCTGTCCCCAAGCCACCCTGTGTGCACAGGGTGGGCTGTTCCCACCGCATTAATCCTGGGGTGCTGACGCTTTGTTGTGGGGGGCTCTTCCCCTTCCATCCTGTTCTAATCTCCCCGGAGTACTCATGGGGCATATTTCTATACAAGTCCACAATGTGGTTCCAGGTAACCTCAATAAAAACTCCACTTGCTAAGAGGTTTTGGTAACTTGCTCTGATACCAGAATCATTTCTTTCTGCCTGTCTTTGTCTCCTTTTTGTGCACACCCATAAAAGGGCAGCTGTTCCCCAAAAGAGCCCTGGCCTCCTATAAGGACAGCGGGACCCAAGCTTTATTTTCAGCAGGAACACTGAGTTGAGTGAAAACCTTTGGAGCCAGACAGGGAAGGAGGCAGAGGCAGTGAATTGATTCCTGCATCCCTTTGCTGGGAGCTGCTCATCCTGGCTGGGACCACCCAGTGTGTCGGGAGAAATTCCTGGGCATAGGAATGGTTTGCCCAAGTCCTCACAGTATGGGCAGAAGGGCTGCTGTGCCCAAACCCACTTCTGTCCTGGTGCCAAGCCAGGGTAGATGCTGGACCATGAGTCTCAGGGGTTTGAGCCAGGGCAGGTGTCAGGAGCACCAGCAGCGTGGGTGGCACCGAAGGAAGCTGGTGCTGGGGTCAGGGGGCTGAGGTGGTGGCGTCCATGTGCTTGCAGAGGTGGGACCTGTCACCCTCACCACGGATCCGCAGCTCTTCCAGCAGCGCCTGCGGGAGCTCCATGTCCAGGTAGGCATCCTCAGCCCCACAGGGCTCTGCCAGGCCTGGCTTGGTGCCTGGCCCGTGGCACCTGAGGGAAAGCCTGGCACTGCATGCTGGTGGGTTCCGGGAGCAATCCCTGCATCCCTCAGGAGCAAGGTAGGGGTTCAGGCTGAGTCAGACTGGCTGGGAGCTGTGCGTGGGGGTGGGAGTGGAGAGGGTGAGTGATGCTGTGCCCCAGGATCCTGCCAACAGGGCAGAGAATTCCCAATCCACAGCTTTTGTCCCAAAGGGACATGCTGTTCCCAGGAGAGTTTGCACAGACTCTCTGTGGAACTAAAAATCTCCCCTTCTAGAAGGAGTGCTTGATAATTGAGTTTTTAATTTTTTTTTTAAATTATTTCATCTGTTTACTGCCAGCCAAAATGTTCCCTGGGAGCTTAATCCTGTTTTATCCATCCCCACTCTTGCCCCTCCTGTGAATTGCTAAATCCCTGTGGCTTTTCCCTTTGGATGCAGCTGTTTTGGCAGGAGGTGTAACGCTGAGGCTGCAAATGGCTTCCCAGCCCCTCGGGGTGCCAAACCCTGGGAAACTGGGAGCTGGTCCTCTCTATGTCTTCTCTGGGGTGGCTGGTTCTGCAGCCACAGTGGCGGGTACAAATGTGCCCACTAAAGGTATTTGTGGGAAACCAGTGGCTTCTGCCAGCATGGAGCCCCAAATGGGTTGTTTAATTATCATTGTTAGTGAGACAGGGACGGGTCTGTGCCATCCTGAGTGTCCCTGCGTATCCATCAAGCTGCTCTGGCCTGACTCCAGCAAAATGGGGTAGTTCCTCCCTGTGAGCGTCCCCCGGGTAGGATCCTACCGGGAGCTGAGCACTGGGTGGCTCAGTGCCTGTGCCACATCCTTGTCTGTGTCCCTCAGGGTGGAGGAGACTGCCCGGAGATGAGCGTGGGAGCCATCAGGGTGGCCGTGGAGATCTCGCATCCCGGCTCCTTCATTTACGTCTTCTCGGATGCTCGGGCCAAGGACTACGAGCAGCAGGAGGAGCTGCTGCGGCTGCTGCAGCACAAGCAGAGCCAGGTGAGCTGCTCTGGTGCTGCCTGCAGGGCTCCTGCGACAGCTGCTTGAGGGATGCTGCAGCAGCAGCACATCAGTGAGATGCAGCGATAAAACCCCTGGGCTGGAGGGAATTGCATGCCCTGGGGCAATTCGATGGATTAGGATGCTGGTGGATGCTGCAGTGTCCCCTCCTGTGGCTGTGTGGGGTGTCACAGGGCCGTTGCTGTGGCAGGTGGTGTTTGTGCTGACGGGGGACTGCGGGGACAGGAGCCACCCCGGGTACCGCGTGTACGAGCGCATTGCTGCCACCAGCTCCGGGCAGATCTTCCACCTGGACAAGCAGCAGGTGACAGAGGTGAGTGGGGAGAGCTGGCCCCTTGTGCTGAAGTGAGGCCATACTCATCAGTGAGGGGAGATCCAGGTTCAATCCTCCCCTGCCTGCCTCCAGGTGCTCAAGTGGGTGGAAGAGGCCATCCAGGCTTCCAAGGTCCACCTGCTGTCCACGGACCACGAAGATGGTGGGGAGAACACGTGGCAGGTCCCCTTTGACCCCAGCCTGAAGGAGGTCACCATCTCCCTGAGTGGCCCTGCCCCAGGGATCAAGGTTCGGGATCCAGCAGGTAGGAGCCTGGGGGAGAGGGACAACAAGGTGGGAGGTGATGCTGTGTCTCCCGGAAAGACCTCAGGTGAGGACAAGCGGGAAGGGGTTCACCAAACCCTGCCCTAAAATTCTAATGAAAAGGTGATGAGCTAAAAAGCCCTCAGTAAACAACAGCACATCTCCCTGCTCCCCTCCCAGATCACCTTTGCCTCTGGCTTTGAGGGTTTTCCCTGCTGCCTTGGCTGGGAGCTCTGATGGGCTCTGCACTACCCTGAGCTGTTGCAGGAACCAGGGGATAGACTTGGGTTGCCCATCTGGGACACTCACTTACTGTTACAGGAAAGGTCCTGGAGAAAGGCCGAGGTCTGAAGGAACTGCTCAGCATCCCCAACTCAGCCATGGTGGTGGCTGTGGAGCCCTACGAGCCAGGGACATGGCTGGTCACGGTAGGCTGGTGGCAGACCTGCACATCCTCTGCCTTTCTCTGATGGATTTTTAGCTTGCCAGGCTTTTCCGGGTGTGGACTTTCCCCATCCATCTCCAGCCAGGCAGAGGATGTGTGAGAGGGCTGGAAGGAGCCGGCTGCAACCTCCTCCCTTCCCATCTCCTCTCCCTTGCCTTTCCATCTGCTTCCAGACCCGGAGCAGTGGCCGCCACTCGCTGAGGATCACGGGCATCAGCAACGTTAATTTTCAAGCCAGCTTCTCCACCCAACCGGAATTCGACACCAGCCAGCCCGGAGAGCGGCCGGTGCAGGGTGAGGGTTGTGCTGCTCGGGGGGCTCACGCTGCTTCGGGGCGTTCTGCAGCCGGGAATGTTCCTGGTTGTTTTTCCCCTCCCGCTTTCCAGGTCTGCCCATCTCCGTGCTGGTGAACTGCACGGGTCTGCGGCCGCCTGGGCGCCTGCAGGAGATCGAGCTCTTCAACACCTCGGGACACGTCCTCCTCTCGCTGCCCGCACGTCCCTTCTCCAACTCCTCCTCCGGCTCCACCCCGCAGCTCTGG
The DNA here is from genome assembly GCA_013396875.1 of Vireo altiloquus. NCBI lineage: Eukaryota > Metazoa > Chordata > Aves > Passeriformes > Vireonidae > Vireo > Vireo altiloquus. The sequence goes on along the minus strand of VZRF01011307.1, from coordinate 532,831 downwards.
GTGGGTTCGCCGCTCTGGGTCCCCCCTGGTGACTTTCTGCTGAAGGTGAAGGGTGAAGATGCCCAGGGCCACCCCCTGCACCGCCTCTCTGGGGTCACCTACACCAGCGTGGTCCCCGGTGAGTGGAACCCGCCGGTGCTGAGCAGAGACCAGAGGCTGCAGCACTGCCTCTGCTTTGGTTTCTCCTTGGTCATCCTGCTTCCCTGTGCAGCTCCCAGTCAGCTTCCAAGGGTGTTATACATCTGCACACCCTTCCAGGTCTGCCTAAAGTGAATATCTCTAGCAAGATCCAGGCTTACAACCGTGAGCCGCAGCTCATCTCCTGCTCTGCACGGAGTGAGGTCCCTTTCCGTCTGCAGCTCAGCCGCGGCGGGATGAAGCTCAGGGAAGAGCAGCTCTTCAGGTGAGCCTCTGGTATGGCCCAGTGAGCTCCAGGAGGGACCCATGTGGGCAGCAACAGCCCCTGAACTGTGCCAGCCGGGGGGATGCTGTGTGCTGGCTGGGTGCCTTCAGGTTCTGAGGATCCCGAAAGGAAAATTCCAAGGGACAGGTCCGCAGCAAATGGGGATGCACCTTTTTGCCTGACTAAGATGAAAAAAAAGTCCCAAGGAATAGGGTTAGGATGGCGGAATGGCAGCTCCAAGGTGGGAGTGATCCGTATTTTCATCTCTCCCTTTCTGTAGGATTTCAGGGAACATCAGCTGGTTGATCCCTGCAGTGTCCAAGAGTGACGAAGGGTTTTATGAGTGCATGGCCACGAGCAAGGTCGGAGTGACACGGGCTCGTGCCTACGTCTCTGTATCAGGTGGGGGCTGCTTGTGCCAAGCCTTAGAGCCCTTTCCATGTCTGTGCCTAGGCACGGGCTCCTCTCACCCAGGCAATCCCATATTTGTAGAGCCGCCACCGCGTCTCATTGCCTCGGGCAACATCACAGCTTCACCGGGCCAAAACGTGGTCATGTCCTGCGTGGTTCTGGGAGATGTGCCCTACAACCTGACATGGAGCTGGGACGGGAAGGCAGCACAGCCAGGGGATGGCCGGACCCGGCTGCTGCAGAACCACTCTCTGGAGATCAGCCACGTGCGGCCAGGGGATGGAGGCCTGTACGAGTGTGTGGCACAGAGCTCCCGTGGCACTGCCACCGCCTCCCTGTGGCTCCTCGTCCAGGGTAGGCTTCGCTCCTGTGTGGGACCCTGCCCTGGGGGTATATTGCCCTGTGGGCGGGTGGTGAATGGCACCTGGAGGCTGAGCCCTGCTCCAACCCCGTGCAGAGGCGCCGTGGGTGAAGATGGACCCCAGTCCCCAGCGTTTCAGCAGGGGCCAGGAGCTGCGGCTGAACTGCACTGCCGGGGGCCACCCCCCGCCCCACACCACCTGGAAGCGCTGGGGCTGGGCACTGCAGCAGGATGAGAGGTAACCCCTGGGGCCCCGGGAGCCTCCATCCTGCATGTCCCACCATGAGGGATGGTGCTCCCCTCGCAGGGATGTACAGGCTGAGGGAGGGAGGCTTGGGGCTACCATAGCTCTGGAGAGAGGGAGGCATTGCAGTATTCCAGCCCAGGCTCCTGAGATGCTTAGCATGCTGCTGGCCTTAATTTCCTATATTTATTTTTAAGCTGTCCTGCCTTATCCAGGTCACTGTCCCCACTTTGCACACCTGGTGTGAGCTTAAGTCTCAAAATATTCCGTGTACTTTCCCTTAATTTCTTCTGGTTTTTGCCTTTCAACTCCTGCCCATGTCAGGCTGTGAGTGCCAGAGTTGGCTTTGGGGGAGGCTTTTGGACTTCTGAGATGAAAAACCCCAATTCTCAGTGCTTTTCCCTGGTTCAAAGCAAAGTCCTTCCCTGCAGCAGCCGGCTCTAAGTGCTGACCCACATCCGCCACATGCCCAGCATGGCCTGAAGCCTGCTCATTTATATCAACACATTTTCCATCACCTGAGCTTTCACAGGGCTCATTTCTCCTTTTTTCTCCCATTTGCTGCAGGGTTTTCAGGGATGCTGAGGGCACCCTGCACATCAGGTCTGCTGTCCCAGAGGATGCAGGGAATTACAGCTGCTATGCCGGCAGCACTCTGGGCTGGGATGAGCAAGTGATCACCCTGGAGTTCACTGGTACCTGCTCCCTGCCTGCTGGCACGACACTGGGAATGGGGCTGTGTGATAAAGGGTGTTGTGGGACAGCTCCCAGGGCTCCGGGGTCCCCTTGGGTTGGATGGCACTGCACCCAGCGTGGCAGAGAGTGACCAAAGACCTCTCTCCCCATGGCACAGAGCCTCCTGCCATCTTAGCAGTGACACCCAGCCTGAAGGTGCTGGTGGGAGAAGACGTGACCCTGGAGTGCTGGGTTTCGGGGGCACCCCCACCCCACATCGTGTGGTACAAAGGTGAGACTGTGACAGCGCGCCAGGACCCCTCTGCTACCCTGCAGGGACATCACTCGTGGGGTCCCCTGGGACATCAGGAGGGGCCCACAGAGGCACGTGGGGTGCTGACGTGGGGGTCTCGGGGCAGGGGAGCAGGCGATGGCAACGTTCCCGGCGGGCACGCAGCGCGCGGTGCTGCGGCTGCAGGCGGTGAGCCAGGAGGACTCAGGGCACTACAGCTGCGAGGCCCTCGGCGAGGCTGGCATCGCCCTCGACAGCACCGAGCTGCACGTGGGGTGTAAGTCCTGTTGGGTCCTGCTGAGTGCTCATGCCTGTTCCACAGCTCTCCTTTCTGGCTCAGCTCCCGCCAACTGCTTCCCAAGTCTCCCAGTTGGGAGGTGTTGGTGCTTGGTACAAGCAGGTGGAAGCCTGGCACGGTTTCTGAGCTTTGGGAAGGTGCAGGAGGCTCAACAAGTGGCAAAAGACAAGGCAGTTATTGCACGGGGACACGAGGGCTTGGGATGCAACTGGGGATGCAAGCTGCAAGTCAGTAGATTAGGCAGAGGTGGGGGCTGACTTCTGTGTGCCTGAACATCCAGGTGAAAATCTTTTTCTGAAGGCAGAAGGGATGAAAGAACAGGAGGAGGAGGAAGGAAGGCCCTGTGTTGAGGGCAGCAGGATTTAAAGCAATTAAAGATGGAAAAGCTCAAGAGAATTTGCTGAGCTTGGGGGTGATGAGTGTAACTCGAAGCGATGGAAACTGCAACGGCTCTGACAGCTTTGGAAAAGCACCAAATGCTTTAAGTCAATTTTGTAACTTGTCGGGGCACCTGGCTCATGGGTTTTGCAGCCCGATTCCTTTTCCAGGCTCAGCTGTGGGGAACACAAGGATGCTGGACCTGCCTGAGCCCCTCCTCTGCTGCTCTCTCCTCCAGCTGCCCCTCACTTTCCTGAGCCCCTGGGCGACGTGGAGGTCAAGGTTGGGGAGAGTGTGAGCCTGCTGTGCCGTGTCGAGGGGTCTCCCCTGCCACAGGTCACCTGGTCCCGGCAGGACGGGAAGCCCGTGGTGGGCTGGCAGGGACCACAGGGTGTTTCCAGCCAGCTGGAGGCTGCCCAGCTCCTCATTGACAGTAAGAGCTGATTGTGCATGTATTTATCTGTATTTTTCACTTGTGCAAGCTTGTCTGTGGTGTAACAGCCTGCAAGCCTCCAGCACTGTGGGGTCTGTCCCCATCAGAGACTGTGATGGGGCAGGGGAGGGTGGTCCCCATCCTGGAGCTTGCTCCAGGCTCTCCAGCCCCACCAGGCTGAGGCTTCTCCCCACCGTGCTCCAGGTGCCTCGCTGGATGACCAAGCCACCTACATCTGTGAAGCCCAGAATGAGTTTGGGAAAATCCACGCAGAGGTCAAGCTCACAGTCACTGGACAGGGTTTGTTTTTCCGTGCTTTGGTTGGTGAATCGATCCCAGCTGTCCCGGCAGTGAGTGAGTGGCACATCCAAGCAGCTGTCTCTGGTCCTGAGCTGGCCACAGTGAATGCTCAGCAACCCCAGGGCAGGGTTTGGGCAATGCCCTTCCCAGCCCATTTGGCTTCATATGCTGACATAGACCCAAGCTGCAGGCAATATCCCCAAATTCCTGGGGAAGTGGAATATCGGAGCTGGCTTCTGCTGAGCCAGGATCCGGACCCTGGAAAAAAGGTGATCTAGATCTGTTCTCCTGAGTGCTCCTAGTCAGTTTATCACTGAATAATACTGGTTCCCTTTCCCCTCTTTCAAGCAGCCCCAGAAATAGCTCTTGCATCCCCCGTGGTCCGTGTGCTCCCAGGCCAGCCCGTGTCGCTGCCCTGCGTGATCCTGGCTGGGAGCCCATTCCCAGCCCGCCGCTGGCTGAAGGATGGGCAGATGGTGAGACTTCCATGCCTGCTGGGATGATGGGTGGGTGGATGGACACCTCCCCTGTGGTGAGGGCCTCACTGCAGGATGGGTACCCCACCCTCTGAGGCCAAAGCTGCTGGTGAAAGAATCCAAGGGAGCATTTGTGTTGGGAAGGCAACGTGGATTTATCTCCACATTAGGATGTCCCTGTTGCTCAAGGATTCATTTCTGGACGTGCTCCAAAGGCACGGATATGTTGATGTTTGATCCTCCCCATCTGTCTGGCTTTCTGCTCTCTGCCCACGTGCAGGTGGCCCCAGGTGACCACTACTCTGTCCGGGCTGATGGGAGCCTGCACGTGGACCAGGCATCGCAGGAGGACGCAGGGACGTTCACCTGTGAGGTGACCAATGCCCTGGGCTCGCACAGGCAGGACGTGTCCCTGGTCATCCACGGTGAGTGACAGGGAGCTGGGTGTCCCCGCTTGGCAGTGATGTGGGGCAGGTTCTCTCTGTGCTCTGCTCTCCGTGGTGGACGTGGCCCTGGCCATGCAGGATGAGGAGCTTCTTTTCCTTCCTAGTTCCCCCCAGCATTGAGCCTGGCCCTGTCCTTGTCACTGCCACCGAGGGAGCAGCTGTCACCCTGCGGTGCAATGCCACCGGCGTGCCACCCCCTACTGTCACCTGGGCAAAGGTAGGTGACAGGGACAGGCCAGCTGCTGTGCCCCTGCCAGCAGCCTTTGGACTCAGGGTAATGTGTTTGAAGGGGCTGTAGCTCCCCAGTGTGCCTGTGGTTGCCTGGGGAGGTAGCAGCGGGTGCCCTGGGAAGCTGGGACCAGGGCATGGCTTGCTCCGATGGATCCAGAGCCCTCTCCTTGCCTTTAGGATGCTCAGCTCATGGGAGAATCTCTGCCTTCCTCTCTTCCCTTTCCTCTGTAGGGCACGGAGCCCATTTCGCTGAGCCCACATCACCACCTTGACCCCGATGGGACCCTCCTGATCCCTTCATCCTCCCCTGGGGATGCTGGCACCTACTTCTGCACAGCCACCAATGCAGCAGGGTTCTCCAGCAGGGAGATGCAGCTCTCCATCAGCAGTGAGTGCCCAGGACTGCTCCAGAGGAGACTGGCAGGGAGAGCATGACCTGGGAGCACTCCTGGCTTCCTTGGAGCACCTATCCTGGTGCCAGATGGGTTTGCAGGATGGGAAGAGAGGTGATGAGGGCTGTTGGGCACCTGAAGTGTCCCTGCACCAGCTGCACTCCCTCTCCATCCAGCGAAGCCCAGGATCAGCATGAATGGATCACAGGAATCGGACCCTGTCACCATCCTGGCTGTGCTGGGGCAGGAGACCACCCTGCCCTGTGAGGTTCAAGGATATCCCCCTCCCCTGGTGGTGTGGAGCCGGGAGCCCCAGCCACTGCCTCTCGCTGCCACGAGGTAAGGAGGGTTATGGGTGCTGGTGGCCACTACCTCTTGGGATTTTGTGTCTCTTCAGAAGGATGTCAGGTCCATGAAAGGACTCAGCTGCTTGGCAGGGAGATATGAAGGGCACCCCTGGCATCCTGTGGCCAATGCTCAGTGCAGGAGCTGAGGCAGCCAAGCAGTGCAGCATAGGCTCTGCTCTCCTTGGGGAGCACCAGGCTTTTCTCCATCTTCCAAACATCTGCTCAGACCAGGCAGCTGCTTCCAATCATTCATGTGCCTACCCTGGCCCCAGGGCTGGGGTTGGGATGGAAAGGCAGCTCCAGTGCAGTTCCTCGCTCTGCTGTTTGCCTTTGTGCACATTCCTGCCTTGTGCCGTCACAAGGACAAGGATGTGCCTGGGGATGGTGGATCCCTGGGGGGAAGTGTTGGACCAGGGCTTGATGCTTCTTGGGACAAGGTTTGGCACAAACAGTTTTTAGGCCAGCAGTGGCTTTGTCTGCACTGGAATGTGGGGTTTTAGGCCAGTTCTGTTCCAGTGAGTGACTTCTGGAGGCACAAATCGATTTGTTGATGGTATTGAAGCTGATGGCAGCCATGAGACAGTAATTTAATGTGATTTGATGGGAGAAGATAAACACATATCCCACTATTCTCCAGGTTATCTGGTGTCTTGGTCTTCCAGTGCTTTCTCAGCACATTAGGAATTCCCTTCCAGCACAATGCTAAAGCCACAGGCCCCAGTCTTGGGATTAAGCACTGTACCTGAGGATTGCTGAGGGAAGCAGGAAGGCATCTTGGTTTTGCTCTTCTTGGGGGATGTGCTGCCTTGTTGTTTGTGTCTGGTTTGCCATGGCTGTTCCTGGCTGACCTGTGCTGCTCCCCACATCTCAGCTGGCTTGTCTATGCTGGGTGATTTATGGGAGCACACGAGGAGGAATCTGAAGCCGTGGGCTGAGATGATGTTATGTCTGTGGAGCCCAGATGAGGCTGGGAATGAGAGCATGGCCAGCTCCAGCTGCAGGGGCTATGCTCTGTGGGACCCTTCATCCCCCTGGGCTCATGTGCTGCCTCGTGCTGAGCTCGTGCAGGGGCTGAGCAAAGGCGATTTGCCCCCATGGGCAGCTCTGCCACCCTCTTTGACCGAGAGGTGGCCCTGGTGACCTTCTCTTGGTGGTCCCAAGGTGATGGTGAGCTCTCAGCCCTTAGCTCCTGCTCAGGGGTAGGTGATAGATGACACGGCTGTTCTTCCCATCCAGCTTTTCTGTTCCTTCTCCCCCAAGGTACAGTGTCCTCCCTTCGGGGTCCCTCCATCTGGCCGAGCCCCAGCTGATGGACACTGGCCTCTACACCTGCACGGCCACGAACGCCGCGGGGAACGCCTCACTCAGATACAGCCTGCACGTCCAAGGTCCAAACACCCCTCCCTGGGCTTCCTGTGTCCCTGCACCCTCCAGAGCCTTGGCTGCTCTCACATCCCTGCGCCAGGGTCTGAGCGTGGTCCCAGCCTGAGGTCTCCTGTCCCCCCAGCTTCCCCCCAGCTGTGGATTGGTGATGGAGAAAGGCACCTGACAGCCATTGCCAACACCTCCCTGAGGATCCACTGTCACGCCATGGGCATCCCCCCACCCCAGATCCAGTGAGTGCTGCTGAGGGGTGGGTCTGCCTGTGTTCCCAGGCGGGTGGTGGGGGCCTCTGGCTTGAGGTGTCCCTTAGGGCAGGAGGTATCCATTCCTTCTCCTTGTCCCTGCTGTCCTCTGCTCAACCACAGGGGCACTGTCAGCCCCATTCCAGGTGACAAGGGGACAGTCCTTGCCACCAGCACCTCACCATTCACCCTGTTGGTGTGTAGAGATGGAGTGGCAGGACAGATCAAGGACTTGCTGCCTGTCCCCTCCCTCGCAGATGGCTGAAGGATGGGCACCCGCTGGAAGGGCAGGACGGTGTGGTGGTGTCCGAGGACGGTGGGACTCTGCTGGTCACCCGAGTGGGGCTTGGTCATGAAGGGCTCTACGTCTGCCAGGGCAGCAGCCAGGCAGGGCTGGCCCAGGCAGAGGTGCAGGTTTCAGTGCATGGTGAGCGCAGCAGCTGGGGTGAGGCCTGCTATGCATCCCATGTGTCAGGAAGAACGTGGCTGGCCAAAGGGGTGGGAGTTCTTGGCCCGGATTTTTGGTAGGTACAAGGTCACTGGCTTGATCCCTTGGGATCTTGTCCTTTGTTGATGAGGCTGAGAGCTGATGGCCACTGGCCACAGTAAATCCTTGACTGGTGTTTCCTGGTGGAAGGTCCTCCCCCAACCCCATTTTCCCTCCGCCAGCAGGATGTGACTCTGAAAGTGCCAGGTGAGAAACCAGGCAGGGAGTGGAGATTTCTGCCTGGGAAGAATGAATGTCTCATTGAGGCAGGACACAGACCTACTGGGTGCCTTGGGGAGCAGTGGTGGCACCATGGGGTGATGGGGTCCCCTTCCAGAGCAGGGACCGAGCTGTGGCCCCCGGCTGCTGCTCTGTCAGGGCAGCCATCGGTGAGCCTGGCTGTGTCCCAGGGCCCTGCACTGTGGTGGCTGCAGACAGCCTGGGTCACACAGAGCTGGTGACACTGGGTGCTGCGTTGCAGTGCCTCCAAACATCGAACCCAGCACGGTGGATCTGGCCATCCTGGAGAACAACACGGCATCCCTGGAATGCCTGGCCTCGGGGCTGCCTGCTCCCAGTGAGTCAATCCTACCCCTCAGCTCTTGCTCATGAGTCCCTGGGGTTTTCCCTGACTGAGGGGGCCAGCAGCATTGCTCCTCACAGCTCAGCTCTCTGCTTCCCTCCAGACATCACCTGGTACAAGGGGCACGAGCAGCTCTCGGCCGGAGCAGGACTGACCCTGTCCAGGGATGGGAAGCTCCTGGAGATCCCACGTGCCCAATTCTCTGATGCTGGCAGCTATCGCTGCATGGCCTCCAACGTGGCAGGTGTGGCTGAGCTCTGGTACAGCCTGCAGGTCACTGGTGAGTGCAGCTGTGGCTGCCTGAGAGATGGAAGCTTTTCCCCCTGGAATATCTCATGTGAGAATGGGACCAGTGGGGCTGTCCCAGCCCTCAGGACACATCCTTGGAAGATGGCTGTAGCAATTTTGCCCCATTTGCAATTCCAGTCATGCAATCCCCTGTGTTCATCCCAAATGGTGTCCTGGAAAGCCACGGCCTCATGGATGGGTATTGCCAGGTCCCCATTATGGGGTCATCTACCCACCATCCCTTTTGTGCCCTGTGTACCCAGTGGCATTTCTCTGTCTCCCTGGGGGATGTCAGTAGTGACTCCTGGGCTGCTGCCAAGACAGGCACAGAGCTTTTTCTCACTTGATCCAAGCATCCCTGCAGCTTCCCAGACCACTCAGCATGTCCACAGCATCAGGGGCTGAGCCAGGGTCTGGCTTTTTTCAGGGATGCTCTAGGCCAGTTGGTGGAAGTCCTGCAGGCAGGTGGCCAGGGAGTGGAGCAGATCCAGTTCTCCTGGTCTGGGCTCGTTCCTGCAATCTCTTCCCAAGGAAATGTTTGCACGTCTGCCGTCCTGGCTCGGGTGGACTGTTTGGGTTCTGCTGTTTTTGTTTTTCAAGGGTTTCTGGGTGTTGGGGTTTTTCTTCTCCAAACTGATATCCCTCATGGGAAGGAGTTACCATTTTCCAGCCAGCTGTATTTAGGAGCAGCTGAGAACAGCATCTGATAATGGAAAGAGTTGGGTAACCTTCCTAGTGAGCAGGGCTGCCGAATGAGGCTGTGTCTGGCCAACCTGACCTTGGCCTGCTTGTGGGATGCTTGGTCATCCTCTGCTGTTGGCCACGTGCAACTGAAAGCATCTCTCGCTTGGCTGGAGAGACGAGATTATTTTTTCCACGTGAAGCCAGGGCGGGGGAATATCACTGGTATTTTTTGTGACAGCCAGCAGGGCTGCAGGGGGTATTATCCAGCAGGATGGAGCTCCTGTGAGGAGCTCCCCTTCTCCTCTTGTCTGATGCCATCCATGAGCTGCTCCTCTCTTCCCTGCAGTGCCTCCGTCCTTCTCCTCGGCAGAGCCTGAGGCTGTGTCCGTGCTGGAAGGACAGTCTGTCCAGCTGGCCTGTGAGTGCCATGGGATCCCCCTGCCCACTGTGAGCTGGTGGAAGGACGGTAGGGCCCTGTTCCTCAGCCCCATCTCTCCTCTCATCATGTGTTGACCCAGCTGTTGGTCTCCTTGGAGCAAGGAGTGCTTTTTGTTGAGCAGTATCCAGCTTCTGGGTGGGAATTTGTCCTGCTGGGAGCCTGAGGGGAAGCTGCTGTCCCCTTCCCTGGGCAGGTGAGCCCCTCTCCACCCAGCCAGGGAGCCCGATGCTGGTGTCCCCAGGAGGGAACACGGTGTACATGGAGAAGGTACAGCTGCTGGACATGGGGACGTACACCTGTGAGTGCAGGAACGCTGCCGGCAGCAGCAGCAAGGAGCATCACCTGGAGGTGCACGGTGAGCGTGGAGGACCAGAGAACGTTGGGGTGGGTGGAGGTGTTGTGACCTCTGTCAGTGCAAGGTCCGGATGGACACAAAGCCATTGCCTGGTGCCTTGGATGTTTTGGAAGGGTTGCTGCTACCTGGGCCAGCTTTGCCCCTCCACTTGTGCACATCCCCTCTACCCTGTCTCCCTCTGCCCACAGCTCTGCCGAGGGTCCAGGGCAGCAGCAACACCCCGAGGAAGGTTTCTGTCATCGAGGGTGGCGAGACAGTCCTGGAGTGCGAGGCCGTGGGGACACCACCACCCTGGGTGATGTGGGTGAAGGACGGGCAGCCTGTTGTCAGTGGGGACAGGCTCCTGCTAACGGAGCAAGGGAGGCGGCTGCACATCCCCAGGGCAGACGTGGCCCACACAGGACACTACACTTGCCTGGTGGCCAACGCAGAGGGGCAGGAACAGAGGGAGTTTGATGTTGTGGTCCACGGTAAGGATGTGGGATGGGGCTGGGAGGTGGGGTGGATGCATGCAAGACCAGGAGAGTGGTGATGTGGAGCCACCTGATGTGGAGTAGATGCTGGACAATCCAGCATGTGGAAGGTCTCGGGGTCAGCAGGGTTATGCTTCAGGAATAGCTGTAGAAGTGGGTCCATCAGGTGGGAGTTTCTTTCTGGAGTCATCACATACAAAGTCCTCTAGAACCCAAAAATTTGGGGAAACTTCGTGGGTCAAGGTCATTTGAGCTATAAAAGGTCTGAGGTGGCTCAGGCTGTGTGGCCAGCTCTGTGGGACACCTGTAAGCCTGGCCTCAGGTGTGTGGGTAAGTGGCACACACTTGCTGTGGGTCACCTGTCCCATAACACCTTCAAGTCACCATGTCCAGGTGATGCTCACAGTCCTTCTGGGCTCGTGTCCTAAAGCTGTACAAAGCAGGAAGGTGGGAAAAGCCAGTTTCACCCAGTTTCCCCCTCTTTGCTTTGCTCCTTTGAAGTCCTGGCTGCTTTGCGAGTGGTTGTCCATCTTTTTCTGCATCCCCAGTTCCCCCAACGTTCATTCGAGGATCAGGACTGACAACCAATGTCAGTGTTTCCCTGCAAGGATCCCTGACACTGGCCTGTGAGGCCACTGGCATTCCCCAGCCCACTGTCACCTGGTTCTGGGATGGCTCTCCTGTCACCCCCAGCGAGCACACGCACGTGCTTTCAGGTCAGAAGTCTGAGAGTGAGAGATGAGTGCTTCGGGAACATGTTTTGCCCCAACAATGATGACTTCAAACTCATGGTGGAGCTACGGCCCCACAGCAGCAGTGCTGGGATGTGCTGGTAGCCGGATCAGGGCCCTGAGACCTCTGCTCCATGCTTCCAGGGGGCTGGCTGCTGAGGCTCACCCGAGCACGAGCCCACGATGGTGGTCACTATTCCTGCCTGGCCAGCAACGTAGCTGGGGAGGCCAGGAGGCATTTCCACGTGGAGGTCCTAGGTAAGGAGGGGTCTTCTGTCTGCTGCAGGATTCTTGGTGGGGTTTCAGAGCTCCACCTTTGCAGGAACAGACATGAGTTAAGACTGGACATGCTGGGTGTGCTGGAGTCCTTCGTGCCTTAGGATGTGAGCTCAGAGGCCAAGCTGGCCAGCTGCTGAAGTCCCTGGGGGCTTGTGTTCCTAGTTCCTCCCCATATTGAGAACGCGAGTGAAGAAGACACCTACAAAGTGCCCGAGGGTCACCCTGTCACCTGGTCCTGCCTGGCTTCAGGTGAGCATCAAGTGGGGAAGGGATGTGGGATGAGCAAGTGGGAGACGGGGCTCAGGGGCAGATCTGAGTCTCACTTTGGGGTGTGGAGCAAACGGATGATTCCAGTCAGAGACATGAAAACAGCTGAAATCGGCTGAGGAGCTTTTCTTGGGACAGTTTCTGGCTTTGCAGTTGTGCTGTCCGGGAAGCGCTGGGGAGGGGACGCCCACGTGGGGAGCCTGTTCCACAATGTAAGCTCCAATCCTTCCCAAATGGAGCTAAAATTCCTCTAATCTCATTTCTCCTTTAGTGATGGGAATAATTAATCACCTCCCACTCAGGACAGTTCTCTTTCTTCTTGCTGGCTCATCCAGCAGCCTCTAAAATCCTGATCCAGATCATGATAATTCTGATCTGGGATGATGTCCCTGCTTTCCACAAAAGCTCTGACAGTGATCCCAGCCAGGCTGTGCTCACACATGGAAAAACTTCACACAAAGGCCAAAACCTCTTTTCCATCCCTCACAGGCAACCCACAACCTAAGATCACCTGGCTGAAGGACAACCACCCTCTCCCTGGCACCTTCTCCATCTCCCCTGATGGCTCCTTGTTCCATATCCCCCAAGCTTCCCTGGTCGATGCTGGTCGCTACTCCTGCGTGGCCTCCAGCTCTCTGGCAAATCAGACCAAGCACTACCTGCTGGATGTTTTGGGTATGAGCTGCCTTAGGATAGAGGCAGGGTCTTGGGTGTGAGTAGACTTAGAGGGTTTTAATGGCCTGCCCCACCTAGGTGGGGAGGATCTCATAGTCCTGTAGCCAAAGCATGGCATGGACCTGTACCAAAACCCTTGTGAGACCTCTCGGAGGAACAGAAAGCACCTGTTCAGTGCAGGATCCATGTCTGATGGTGGCTTGTGGGAAGGGGGGATGTGTCTCCTGTGTCTCTGTGTTTTTGGAGGGCGGCAGGACAGGGCAGAGTCTGAAGATGGCACATGCTGTGTCAAATCCAACTCTCTGAACTTGGATCTCTGGTGGGGGATGAAGCACTGGGGAGCCCAAGTGGGTGCTAGTGCTGATCTAACGCACAACCACGTCTCTACAGCCAGTCCCACCTTTGCTCGAGATGATGCTGCCACAGAAGAAGTGACAGTGATCATCAACAACCCCATCTCCCTGGTCTGCGAGGCTCTGCCATACCCATCTCCCAACATCACCTGGCTCAAGGACGAGGTTCCTCTCAAAGCATCTAGAAATGTCCTCCTGCTCCCTGGTACCGTGCTGCTGTCCACTGGCTCTGCATGACTGTGCATACCCTTGCTGTGTGTGCCTTGGGGAGTGGGAGTGGGGACTTTTCTTGGTCTGGCTGGGGTCCAGCACAGTGGGATGGTGAGAAGTCATCACCCTGCAGGACCTGAGGGCCCAGGCCATCAGCTGGATGCTGCTCTTCCAAGTGCTACATCCTCTGATAATAACTAGGGCCTCCTCAGTGTTGGTTTTTCTAAGCCTGGGACTGGGCTCTAGAAGAGCATTAGGCCCCCTTGAGCCAGGCCTACAGGTGCCCAGCAGGTCCCTTGAGATGCCTTCAGGTGCTGCATGGGGAGAGAGCTGTGGCTGTGAGCAGCGACCCTCTCAGGAGACCCCCTTTGCCCAGGTGGCCACGGGCTGCAGATCCTGAATGCCCAGGAGGAGGACACCGGCACCTACAGCTGCATCGTGGCCAGCGAAGATGGGGAGGCTGTGAAGAACTACGCTGTGAAGGTCCTGGGTGAGGGAGCTCCCCATGTCCTTCTTAATTTCTGCAGTGACCTCACCACTGTAACTGGGCCAATGCTCCCCTTTGCTCCCCTTTGCCCCCCTTTGCTCCCCTTTGCTCCCCTTTGCTCCCTTTTGTCTTTCCCCACTAGTTCCTCCTTGGATTGCCAAAGAGGATCCTTTGGGGGAATTTGCCGTGAAAGAGGTGAAAACCAAGGTGAACAGCACAGTGGTACTGGAGTGTGAGACCTGGGCTGTGCCTGAGCCGACCATCCGGTGGTACAAGGACAAGCAGGTGAGGTCCCAGCTGTGACCAGGGAGGAGCTGCTGGGTTTGGGGACTGTCCCAGCTGGATGGAGTGGGAAGATCCCCTTTATATGACTGGCTGGGCTCTTCCTCACTGGTGGGTGTGTAATTGTCCTCCTGCCCTTCTGTTTCTTCCCTGCAGCTCCTGGAAAGCTCCGAACCCCTCCAGATCCTCAGTGAGGGGCAGGTCCTTCAGATCCAACCCGCCGGTGTCTCGGATTCGGGGCACTACACCTGCGTGGCCACCAATGCTGTGGGTGAAGATGACAGGGACTTCATCGTGCACGTCCAAGGTGAGCCCTGGGCAGAGAGCCAGCACCCAGAGCAGGGGGTGTCTCAGCAAGAGCAGGGGGCCTCAGGGGTCACTTGAGGGAGGAGAGAAGAATGAGCAGGAAAAAAGTTTAAGCCTGCTGGAAAACAACATCTCCTCAGCTCCGGTCAGGGCAGATGCTGTGGTTGCCCTGGGGGGTTGATGTCTCCGTTCCCCACAGCTGAACACAGCCTGTCCCCGCAGTGCCCCCCATCTTCCAGCAGCAAACGAGCCCCAAAGAAGCTCTTGAGATCTTCTACCGGGAGGAAGACCGGGATGGGGAGGTGACAGAGCACCGACAGGCTGTCCTTGGCCAGCCCACTGCGTTCTACTGCGACACCAGTGCCATCCCACCCCCCCAGCTCACCTGGTACAAGGATGGGGAGCCCCTCTCCCCTGGCCCAGGGGTGCTGATACTGCAAGGTAATGGGTAATGGGTGTGAACCTCCACTGTGGGGCTTGGGGGTGGTCCTGCAGCAGCTCTGTGGGTTGAGGGCATCCATAGCACAGAGGAGGTTGGATCCTGTCCCCTTCCTCCTGCCAACACACACAGCACCGGTGGGACCTCTGAAGTCACTGGGGCTGTGCAGGGTTCTGTACAGGGCGGGGCTGGAGGGGATATCCCACAGACCCTTCCCTGTGCCCTGCCCCAACCCTGTCCCATGTCACAGGGGGCCGGGTGCTGCAGCTGCAGGCCGTGCAGGAGGAGGACAGGGGCAGGTACACCTGTGAGGCTGCCAATGCTGTGGGACAGGACCGCCTGCACTACGAGCTGGAGGTGCTGAGTGAGTACAGGGACAGGGGGACATTGGATTGAGGCACATGGCAGCCCCATAACCACCTGCTTCCAGCTGTCCCAGCCATTCGTGGTGGCACAGAGGACCTGGTGCAGGAGGTGAGAGCCACCATCAATGGCACCGTCCGCTTTGAGTGTGAAGCTACCGGGCACCCAGAGCCCACAGTGTCCTGGCTCTGGAATGATCTCCCCATAGAGGCTGGCCCACGGCACCAGCTCCTGGAGCGTGGCACAGTCCTGCAGGTTGGTGTCTCCCTAAGCAGGTGGCTGTGTCAGGGAGGGACACAGGAGAGAGTGGATGGAGGGGATGGGGCACTCTTTCCTCCCAAAGAAGGCTGCCCTGGTCTCACCAAAGTCCCCATGGGAGTCCCAGCATCTCCCCAGCTCGGGGCTGCCCTCAGTGGTGCTCTGCTCCCCCTCTGCAGGTGGCGATGGTGGAGGCAGGGGACGCCGGGAGCTACACGTGCATGGCTGAGAACCCAGCCGGGTCAGCCGAGAAGCACTTTGCCCTTGCCGTGCAGGGTAAGGTATCTCCCCTTCCTCGGGTCACTGATTTACTCCCCTCCTCCTCTTTCTCCACCCTCTCTGGAACTGCACGGCTGCCTCTGTCCCCTTGTGCCAGTCACACTTGCCCTGTGCAAGGAGGTCGAGGTGCCACATGCTCCCAGCAGGCGAGAGGCTCAGTGTGTGTTTCCTGCTGGGGAGGCATCGACCTCCACAGTGATGGCTCCCCTTTGGCGCTGTCTTTTGGGTGCACTGGAGCAGAAGCTCCCTGGAGTGTGAGTACAAACCCCGAAAACATCGATGGCATTGTCAATGGCAGCGTCTCACTCGTGTGTGACATCCAATCCCACCCGGCTGCAGAGATCACCTGGTACAAGGATGGCCACGTCCTGCAGCTCGGTGAGGAGGTGACCACCACCCCAGGTACGCTGGGATGAGCCAGGGTGATTGCCTGTGCCCTGGCTCTAGGTCCCCTAACCTCCCCTTTGGGATGCCACATGTGGGACTCAAGCTCAGGTTTTGGTTGTTTCCCACACTAATGACACTGCTAGTGAGCCCCTCTGGAGAGGCCCGAGGGCTGCATCCTGCAGAACTCCATGCTGCTGCTTCCTGGGAGCTCAGTGCCCTTTCCTGCAGGGCACAGCAAGGCTTTGAACCTGGAAGAGAGACTCCGTGGCCAGACTCCTTTTGCATGGAGCTTGGCCGGGCGCTGGGGGATCAGCCAGCATGCTGCCATGGTGGCCCAGACTCAATCCTGCTCCAGGATGTCCTGATCCCCTGCTCTCCGCTTCTTCCAGGCTCTCAGGTGCTGCAGCTCTCTCACCTGCAGCTTTCCAGCTCAGGCACATACATGTGCATGGCACAGAACGTGGCCAGCCAGGATGAGAAGAGCTTCATCCTCACTGTCCATGGTAAGTGGTGAGGGCTCAGCCAGGAGCTCTGTCCCCTGAGCACACACTGAGGAGCCAACAGTGAACCCTGCTCTGTCTCACACCCCCTGTCCCTGCTCATCTTCCCCAGAACCCCCAGGCATCCAGGAGCCACAGCAGGAGATGCTTGAAGCTGACATGGGGACAGCCCTTGTCCTGACCTGCCAAGTCGCTGGTGTGGCTGTGCCTGCTGTCACCTGGCTGAAGGATGGGAGCCCACTGGGTGTGTGTGCAGGGGAACGCTGTGCCGGGCTGCCACCCCCAGCCTCGCTGCTGTTCCCCTCCAAGCAGTCCTGCCTCAGTTTCCCAACTTCTAATACTGCTGCAAGAGACCCTCAGGGCTGCACGGGGAAGGGACAGGGCATGGAGGGACTGGCCTTTTCCCTGCATGCTTTTAAGAGACTTCAGGTTCATTCCTGTGGATCAAAGCAATGGGATGTGGGCACAAGATGTGATGGAGGGATATGGGGTGGTGAGGTCTCTGAGTGCTAGTCCTTGGGGTGCTTGCTGGGACAGGGGTTTGCCCCCAAAGCAGTAGCTCTTTTCTCCTGTAAAGCTTCAGCAGTGAACTCTGCAGAAACCCTGCTTTGCTTTAACGCTGTCCCCAAACCTGGATCCAGGGGGTGGGAAGGGGGAAACACCATGAGCCTAAGGAGGGCTCAGTGGAGGAGCACTGCTCAGCCCCCTTCACCCTGTCTCCTTGCAGAGATGAGCCCAGAGCAGGGTCTGGTGTCCGGGGGGGCCCAGCTGCAGCTCAGCCCCCTCCAGCCCTTCCACCAGGGCCGATACACCTGCCTGGCTCAGGGCCCGGGGGCCGAGGCACACAAGGACTTCATGGTGCTGGTGCGAGGTAGGGCTTCCCCGAGGCAGCCTGGGCCCTGCGGGCTCTCCCTCAGAGGTGAGCCTCCCTCCCGCTCCTCTCCCTCAGCCTCCCTCTCTCCTCGGTGCAGTGGCCCCCCAGATCAGCAGTGCAGGGGACGCCAGTGAGCACAGCGTGCTGGAGGGCGGCAGGGTGAGGCTGGAGTGCCGGGCAGAGGGGCAGCCCACCCCCCACATCTCCTGGCTGAAGGATGGGCAGCCCCTGGGGCTGCAGCCCCCTTCACAAGCCCGGTGAGTCTGGGGCCGGGACACCCCAGGGGCTCAGTGCAAAATTGCTGGGCGAGACAGGCTGAGCTCTGCTGCTTCTTCCTGTTGTTTGGTCTGGGATGCATTCGTCCCAGCTCTTTGCTGAGACAATATCTTCATGGGTTAAGCCATGGAGACTGGAATGGTCACCGTCACCCTAGCACGGTCCCAGTTGATGCCCTGACCTTGCGATGTGCCCCAAACCCTTCGTCTTTGGCTGCAAACAGAGCGGGACTCACTTCTGCCCCATGGGCACTTTGGGGATGAGCACACAGGTCACTGTCCCATCCTCCCCACACAGGGTGTCCCCGGACGGCAGCTCCCTGCTCCTCGAGGGGCTCCGAGCTGCCGACTCCGGAGCTTACACGTGCCTGGCCCGGAACAGCCTGGGCGAGGACACGCGGCTGCACACGCTGAACGTGCTGGGTGAGCCGGGCTGGGACCTGCGGGGCAGCGCCGGGGCTACCCCCACCCCCGACAGCCCCGTCAGCCCCTCTGTCCCCTCGCCCAGTCCCTCCTGCCATCGAGAGAGGTGCTGACGACTCGGAGGTGGTCCGTGCAGTCCTGTCCGCCGTGGTGACGCTGGAGTGCTGGGCACGGGGGTCCCCTCCGCTGCACGTGAGCTGGCTGAAGGATGGGCTGCCCCTCCGCCTGTCCCCTCATGTCACCCTGCTCTCATCTGGGCACGTCCTCCGGTGAGAAGGGACCTGGAGCAATGGTCAGCCACAGGCTTTGGGGCTGGTACCCAGGTTTGCATGAGGGAATGGCCACTGCTGCACCCTGAAGTGGCTGAGTATCACCTTGGGGAGCAGGGAGTCTCCCGGAGCTGATGTTTCCTCCCCACCCCTGTGTCCCATCCCATGGCTTAGGATCTCCAAGGCACAGGTCTCCGATGCTGGACTCTACACCTGCATTGTGTCCAGCCGGGCAGGGGTGGCCGATCGCAGCTTCATCCTGCAGATACAGGGTACGGGGCAGGGGCTTGGGGGGCAGAGCAGGGGGAGCCTGGACAATGATTTTGTTGGCAGAGCACATGTTGTGCATTGCAGCCGATTCCCAAGCAGGGTCCTGAGCCATCCTTCAACTGCTAGGGTGGGCTTGGATGGCATGGAGCAAAGCAGGACCAGCCTGAGAGCAGTCCCAGAGCATCTTGCAGGAGGGCTGAGCCACCTCTGGCTGCTCGCAGGACACCAGGGAATGGCCAAACCCATCTCCAATGCCTGGGGGAACCTGACTCTTCTCCCTTAAAGGGCATCCTTCCTTCCCCAGTGCCCCCTGTCCTGGAGAGCCCCGAGAGCAGTGAGGAGCAGATGGTGGCTGAGGGCTCTGATGTCACCTTCACCTGCAAAGCCACCGGGTCCCCAGCACCGTCAGTGACCTGGCTGAAGGACGGAGAGCCCCTGGCGCAGCAGAGTGACCAGGTGCCTGGTGGCCCACAGCTGAGCCTGGTGGCCGTGAGGCCATCTGATGCAGGCATTTACTCGTGCCTGGTGGCAAATGAAGTGGGGGAGGTCAGCAAAGCCTTCCACCTCCTGGTGATGGGTGCGTGTCATCCCTCTGTGATTTGGGAAGGGTAGCTTACCCAATTTTTTGGGAGCAATGAGGGGATGAGCCCTCCTGCCTTGCTGTGTGCCTCGCAGAACCACCCCGTGTTGAGGCTGAGTCCCATCCCACTGAGATATCCATCGCTGTGGGCACCCCTCTAGAGCTGACATGTGTGGTGACGGGTGTCCCTGTGCCCACTGTCACCTGGGAGAAGGACGGACGGCTGCTGGCAGGGCCCTCGCTCGTGTCGGGGAATGAGAGCACCCTCCACATTGATAGCACTGAGGTAGGAGCTCCACTTTTTTCTCCCAACATGGGTTTTATTTTTGTGCCTCAATTTTTCCTTCTCCTGGCTGTGCAGGTGGCTGATGCTGGCTTGTACACCTGCCTGGCCACTAGCCCTGCAGGGGAGGACAGCAGGAGCTTCCATGTCAGCATCCAAGGTAGTGTGGCCCCAGCAGTGCAGCGAGGAGGGGGCTAGCAGGGGGTGCTGCAGGAGGGTCCAAGCTTTGAGGGACCAGAGAACCAGAGAAACCCTGCATCCTTCTTTGGGATTAGAGTGGGCTCCAAAAGAGGGGTCTGGAGCACAGTGATGTGCAGAGTGGGGGGCCTATGCATGACTTAGAGGGGTGTGGGGGTGCCCAACCCATGGGGCACACCCTGACCCCCCTGGCCTGTGTCCCACAGCACCACCCAGCATCACGAGCGCTGGGGAGATCCCCATCATCACGGCTGTGGCAGGGGGGCAGCTCCTCCTGGAGTGCCCGGAGGGTACTGAGCCCCACCCCAACATCGAGTGGCACCGGGAGGGCTCCCTGCTGCAGGTACCTGTGACGGGAACGGTCACGGTCAGGGACTGGGATGTACTGACACCAGCTACATCGGGCTGGTGCTGGGGGTGATGCTGCGTGGCTGCTGATGGGGTCCCGGGGGTTTTAGGAGGATGCCCGCAGGCAGGTCCTGGCCCAGGGGCGTTTCCTGCAGCTCCGGGCGGTGGCTGCGGCGGACGGCGGCGAGTACAGCTGCAGGGCCACCAGCTCCCCCGGGGCCACCAGCCCGCGCGTCCGGGTGCGAGTGCATGGTGAGTGCTGCCTGCCGTGCCTTGACCCGGAGTGCCGGCTCTCTCCCGGTTAAATCCAGGATATTATAGGGTATCCTGTGGTCGGGTGATGGGATGGCAGGGCTGGACTACGCCCAGACTCCAGTGCTGATCTGGGCTGGCGTCCTCCATCCCTGAGCCTTATTCTGCACTCTCGGTGGTGTCTCTGGGTGCTGTCACAGTGGCCCCAGAGATCCAGCCGGGCCCCGAGGAGGTGAAGGCGCTGTTGAACACCTCGGCTGTGCTGCCGTGCCGGGCAGAGGGGTGGCCTGTGCCCCGGGTGACGTGGCGGAAGGATGGCCAGCTCCTGCCCCTGCCTGACAGCGACAGGTACAAGGCTCTGCGGGTTGGTGGCACCGAGAGCTGGCACTCAGATCATGCCACTCTCCACAATGACAGGTGATTTAGTGTGCCAGTCACCCTGTGGAGAGCTGTGCTCTGTCCTCACACCAACTCAGTGGGCTGCAATGGCATTTGTTACCTTCCCGACCCTGAACCCACAGGGTTCACTTGCTCTCCCTCCCCAGGCTGCAGCTCCTGCCAGGAGGCTCCCTGCAAATTGACCCTGTCAAGGTCCAGGATTCAGGCCATTACCTCTGCATGGCATCCAGCCCTGCTGGGTCTGACTGGCGAGGCCTGGACCTCCATGTCCTGGGTAAGCAGGAGAGCCACCCCGGGGCCTCCTGGCTCACCCTCCTGCAACCCACCACAGCTGGGCTGCTCTCATCAGTGCAATGATGTGCTACTGTCCTCTGCTCATCACTGCCATGCCCTCCCACAGTCCCTCCTGCCATCGCCCCTGCGCCCTCCAACCTCACCCTGCTGGCTCAGCAGCCAGCCATGCTGGGCTGTGACAGCTGGGGGTCCCCTGAGCCCCACATCAGGTGGGAGAAGGATGGCCGTCCCCTGAACCTGCACCTCTCATCTGGCACCTACAGGTACCTGCTGCACCTGCCACCTTGTACGCCAAAGAGTTCCCCTGTAGGGTGGGGTTTGCCCCTCCTGCTGCCCCCACGGGACAGGGGTGATCCTGATGTGTGCTCTGTCCCCACAGTTTGCAGCCCTTAGGGTCACTGCTCATCTCCAGCCCTGGTCCCCAGGACGAGGGGCGGTTTGAGTGCATTGCCACCAACGCTGCTGGAGAGGCACGAAAGGTCTTCCTCGTGTCTGTCCACGGTGAGCTCCTGGGGCTGGGGGCCTTGCCAACAGTGGCTTTCCCAGGATCTGTCACCCCCTCGGGGGTGATGTGGGTGTGCTCCAGCCCCACATGAGGTTGGGTCCATTCTCAAGGACTGGGCTTGGGGTTGGACAAGAGGGGAAGATAAATACTCCTGCCCATGTGAACAGGGACAGAATCCTAGTCAGTATTTGCCATACAGCCCTGCTCACCTGCCTCCCTCCCTTCTCCAGTGCCCCCCAGCATCGCCGATGACCTTACAGATGTGGTTGTCACCCGGCTGTCCCCCGCAGTCCTCACCTGCTACGCCTCGGGCGTGCCCCCGCCCACGGTGTCATGGAGCAAGGAGGGGGCGCGGCTGGGCAGCAGAGGAGGAGGCTACCGTGTCCTGCCCAGAGGTACAGCACAGGGCAGCACAGCCCCGGCCGGGACAGGGGGGTCCCTGCCAGCCCTCCTGCTGCCTCCCCTCTGCCTGCTGTTTTCCAGGAGCCCTGGAGATCAGGCAGGCGCTGCCTGCACACACTGGCCGCTACACCTGCACCGCTCGGAGCGCCGCGGGCACGGCCAGGAAGCACCTCTGGCTCACGGTGCATGGTACGCACGGCTCCGGGGTCCTGCTGCTGGGGGTCCTGCACCCTCCTCCCAGGGTAGCACCTCCCTGCCCTTCACAGAGCCCCCTGCCTTGAAGCCCCTGCCTGGCATGGTGATGGTGATGGTCAACACCAGCGCGGTGCTGTCCTGTGAGGCCACAGGCGTCCCCCGGCCGGAGGTCACCTGGCAAAAAGACGGTGTTGGCATCGCTGGAGGTGAGCAGGAGCGTGGTGGGGGCTGGCAGAGCCACATAACCTGCCAGCCTTTACCTGGGGGAAGTTTTAGGTGCTGGGGGTTGTAGGCATCCCAACAGGGTGTGGGGTGTCACTGTGCATGCATCCTCCTGGCTCCCGGCTGCTGTCCAAAGTGGATGTGGTAGCCTCTAGAGCTGTTCCATGAAGCCTCCTCGGGAAGAGGCACTTCTGTGGGGGAAGCAGTCCCTGCACATCAACCATCTTGGTTCAGCTGCTCTGCTCTGTCCTGTCCTTCATTTCTGCCAGGGACTGGGCTGAAACTGTTCCCCAATGGGCAGCTCCGTCTCCTCCGAGCAGCCCCGGAGGATGCAGGCACCTACCTGTGCATGGCTCGCAACCCCTCGGGCACTGCTGCGGGGAGGACCAGGCTCATTGTGCAAGGTATAGCAACCATCAGAGCCCCTGTGCTCCCCACTCTGCTCAGCCCCTTCCCCAGCACCTCACAGCAACACGTGGCTGCCAAGGTGTGCACAAGTCCCTGTCCTTCTGCCCCATCCAGTGCCCCCCACCATCGCTGCCGGCCCGCTGGAGCTGGCGGTCCTGGAGGGGCTGGACGTGCTGCTGCCCTGTGCCGCCCGTGGTGTCCCCGAGCCTCGCGTGTCCTGGAGCCGGGAGGGAGCCCTGGTGCGGGGCGGGAAGGCCACTGTGCTGCCCTCCGGAGAGCTGCTGCTCCGGGGTGTCCAGGTGAGCGCTGTCCCCTAGGGCCGCTGTAGAACAGGTGTCTTTTGCTGCTGAAGAGCATTTGGCTGCTCGTGAATACTTCTGGCAGAGGGGGAGCCCCGTGCAGTCCTGTGCCACGGGCTGGAGGGTTGGGGAAGTGTGAGATTGCTAATGTGGGCTGGGAAATGTGGCTCTGTCCAAACTGTGACTTTTTAGATGCACAACAACCAGCAGAGTTGTAGCTCAGCGAGCCAGGGCTGCAGCTGGACCCCAGGTTCAAGATGACTCCCTCTCATCCCCGTGCAGGAACGGGATGCTGGGAGCTACTCCTGCACCGCCATGAACTCTGCTGGGAGAGCTGTCCGCCGGCTCTCCCTCTCCATCCGCGCCCTGCCCACCTTCACCCACCCGCCCACAGACATCACCTTGAGCCGGGGCGAGAGGCTGGAGCTGGTGTGTGCCGCCGTGGGCAGCCCCCAGCCCCGCGTCTCCTGGATGGCCAACGGGCAGCTCGTCACTGGTACCTGGGCAGGGGCAGAGGATGCGGAACTTGGGGGAGAAAATTATCCTGGTGCCACCCTTGTCCCATCTTTCAGGGTCCCCGGCGTGCCAGCACGTCTGGCTGTGCCGGGGTTGTAATCAGCTGATCCCCACCCACACTTTTGGGGGTTTGCACCCCGCAGATGGTGTTTCGGAGCAGAGCGGGCGGAGCATCCTGCGGCGGGAGGCGGCCACACCCACGGACAGCGGGACCTACGTCTGCCACGCTGAGAACAGCGCCGGTGCCATCAGGGCCACTGCCTTCGTCTCTGTCAGAGGTAAGCGCTGGCAGGGAAACTGGGGTGCTCGGCCCTCTGCCCCGTCCTCTGCCACCCCTTTCCCTTTCCCAGAGGCACCCGTCATACAGGGGGATGCCAGCACCTACCAGGTGGAGCGCTCCGGAGGTGATGCCCTCCTCGACTGTGATGCCCAGGGTCACCCTGAGCCCCTCATCCGCTGGAGCAAGGATGGGGTGCCGGTGGTGGCCCATGGGCGCCTGCACCAGCTGCAGAATGGCTCCCTGGCCATCCGTGCTGTAGGGGTGAGTGGGGCCTGGGGGTGCTGGCACATTTCAGGGTGCTTTCCTGGTAAAGCAAAACGCTGTGCTGATGCTGTTGTTCCTGCTAGAGCACCGATGTGGGGCAGTACCAGTGTGTGGCAGAGAATGACGCGGGCACAGCAGCAAAAGTTCTCACCCTGGCTCTGCAGAGTGAGTGCTCCACACCCTTTTTTTAAGGACTGCAAACCATGTCTCCTCTCAGCCCCTCCAACCACCCCTGATCTGTGGGGAATGCTCCCAGAAGCACGGGAATGCTGCATCAGTATCTGCATCCCTTTCCCTGCCCAGGTGCCCCCGGGGTGACAGTGACACCAGGAGCGGTGACAGTCCGTGCTGGGCAGCGGGTGCTGCTGCACTGTGTCGTGTCAGGGGAGCCTACCCCCTCCGTGGAGTGGCAGCGGGATGGGGAGCCACTCCCCGAGGGTCCCCACACCCGTGTCCTGCCCAATGCCACCCTGCTCCTGCCCTCTGTCACCCACCATGATGCCGGCAGCTACTCCTGCCTCGCCGGCAATGCCCTGGGCTCTGCTGTCGCCCATGCCTCCCTGGATGTCCAAGGTGGGTGTCTGCCCCTGGCCCTGGGGGACTTTGGCTGGCTCAGGGGCTGGGTCTGCCTGCAGTGCTGTTACACCCTGGGGTGAGACCTCCAACACAGTGGTTTGGAACGATATTGCCTTTCCTTGCTTCTTCCAGCCCCTGTGATTCTTACTCTGATTTGTCCTCTCCTCTCTCCCACTGCTCAGCTGAAGGCCTGAGCCCAAGCAGACCCTTGCCTGAGCAGCCACCGCGTGCCAGCCCTCACTTGCCTCTCCTTGGCCTTCCTGCCTTCGTTGCCCATGATTAAATTCCTGTCTCCCAGGGGCTCTGCTAAATGCACAGACACATCCTTTCCTGCTGCCCCTCGGGAGCAGAGAGCCAGGCTGGAGGAAGTGCTAGGTGCCCTATGTGTCCTTGTGTGGCTGGTGGCATTTTGCTGCCAGGCATGCTGGAGAAGCAAATAAAAGCTTGGGGCTATGCCAGGACCTTGAGGTTGATAGAGAGCAGGGTTTGGGGATGTCAGTGCCTGTTGGTGTGAAGAGGCACAGGGCCACACTCACAACATCCCTTGTCAACGTGGCACCGTGCCTGGAGCCATGGGGTCTCTGGGGACTGCCTGCCTTGCCCTGGCTGCCTTCACCTCCAGAAAACAAGATTTTCTTGACATGCAAATTAGTGAGAGGGGAGTCAGGGAAGCACCCTGCTCTCCCTGGGGTGTGCAGTCCCAGTGCTGCTGCCTGACCCCATCCCAATTTACCCCAGGAGAGCCGCACCAGGTGCGGGGCAGCCTGGTCGGTGTCATCAATGGCCATGAGCTCGGTGTCTCCACCCTTGATGCCAGTGTGCTGGGTGGCTCTCAGTCTGGCACCACCACCCTCCGGAGCAGCATCGGGAGCATCCCACCTGCCATAGGTGGGTGGACATTTCAACCCTTACCCTTGTAAGGGTTTCGATGCCTGTCAGATGTAAATCTTGGGGGAAAGGTTTTTATTTCTTTTTTCCCCCAAAAGCAGCACCCACATCTGTTCCCTGTGGGGAAGGAGGGATGGGGAAGGCTGGGTGCCCCGCTAGGAGGGTGCTGGCTCCATGGTGACACTCTTTCTTCCCCATTCCCAGGGCCACTGATGCGAGTGCTGGTGACCATCATTGCCCCCATTTACTGGTCCTTGGCACACGCCAGCGGGGCAGCCCGCAGCGGGTTCCTGCTCACCCAGGGCACCTTCCAGCATGAGTCCCTGCTGCAGTTTGCCACAGGTGAGTGGCCTCTGACAGGAGAGCCTGGTCAGCTCCTGAGGAAGCTCAGACTCCACCTCCCCCATGCACCATCCCTTATCCAGGAATGGAGCTCTGTGTGTGGGTGCTGTGGGCTGCTGACACTGTTCCCCCTGGCAGGGGAGCTCCTGCGGATCACCCACCTTGCCCGGGGTGCGGATGGCGCTGGTGCTCTGCGGCTGGACAGTGTCATCAGCGGCTCCGTGCCGGAGAGCTTCGGCAATGCTGTGGTGCTGCTGCAGGTGCTGGCACTGCACGTTATCCCTGTGGGACCACTACTCCCATGGGAGCCGGGAGCATGGGGGGATCCATGGCCTGACCCCTCCCTGCCTCTCCCCAGGACTTCAGCGAGCGCTACGTGCAGACGGGCATGGGGCAGCTCTCCGGGGGCTCGGTGCAGAGCTTCCTGCAGGATGGACACCTCATCCGTGCCCACTGCAATCACACCATCGTGTTCGAACCCCCCGTGGGACCACAGCCGCCCCGAGTGCAGCACCTCTGGGCCCGAGCTATCAAAGCCTCCTATGACCCAGCCAAAGAGGAGCTCCTCTTCCAGCTCCGTGCCTCACTCGATGCAGGTAACCAGGCGAGTCCCGAGGATGGGGGTGGATCCATTATCAGTTCTGGGTGTCTGTGAGGGTGCAAAGGTCACGTCCTTGCAGGGACATGTCACTTCTCGTTCTCTCTGCTCAATTCACAGGGGCCGATAGAGACCAGTGCCCACTGGGATACATCCCAGACCCTGGGCAGATGTACTGCATTGGTATGGACCCTTCCTGAGGGGGTACGTGGATGGCAAGGGGCACCTGGTGCCACTTCCCTGTCCCCCCAACCCTGTCCTCTCTCTGCTCCCCAGATGTGGATGAATGCACCGAGGGGTCCCACGCCTGCCGCTACAACCAGATCTGCCAGAACGCTGCCGGGTCCTACCGCTGCTCCTGCCCTCCCGGCTACCGCACTCTGGGCGTTGGCTGGCCATGCTTGGGTATGAGCTGGGCTCTCAGGGTGCATGGTCAGCCCTGACTTGCTCCAGCCTCAGTTCACCCCATCCAGCTGCACCTCCCCACCTCCTTCCTCCCCCAGATGTCAATGAGTGCCTGCAGTTTCCCCCACCGTGTGCCTTTGAGTGCCGCAACCTGCGGGGCTCCTACGAGTGCCTGTGCCCCGCTGGCAGGACCCTGCTGCCAGGTGGACAGTGTGGCACAGCAGGGACAGATGGAGGAGACACAACGGACAGCACGCCCCGGGACACCCCCCTGCGCTGGCAGGGGCCGAGCAGCCGCCCACGGGGACGATCTTTCTACACTCAGCTCGCCCTGCGCCGCGTGGCAAAGGCTGCCAGGATGGGGGCCCGGGGCCCCCCCTGCCCCACGGGCTACATCAGGAGGAATGGCACCTGCACTGGTGAGTGCACAGGGGGGAAGGGTGTTGCTGGTAGTTCAGAGACCACTTTGTCCCCCAAAGGTGCCTAGTGTCCTTCTTGCTGCCCTGCCCACCTCTTTGTTTGTACCCTGTGGTCTTTGCCACGCCGGGAAGGGGAGGTGAGAACCGAGCTGGCCCAAGGCAGTGGCACCAGAGGGGACTGATCCTTCCTGCCTTGCCTTCACCCTTTCTTGTCCTGCAGACCTCGATGAGTGCCAGACGCTGAACCACTGCCAGCATGAGTGCAGGAACAGCCTGGGCAGCTACCACTGCCTCTGCCCCCTTGGCTACCGGCTGCTGTCCAATGGGAAGACCTGCAGTGGTCAGTGCAGGGGTTCCAGAGGGTGTGCCCAGTCCCCATGATGCCCTGGGTGTCATCTTTTTGGGGCTGCGAGTCTTTTTCCTTTCTTGGGAGGGTTGTTCCCAGACTCAGCACTCCACAGTCTGAGTGCCCATGTCTCACTGCCTCAGTGTCCAGGCAGATGTGGGAGGGTGGGGGAGCTGGGGACTGAACCCCCATCTCAGCCATGGGAACCCCAGCACCCCCAGACCTCTCCCCTCTCTCCCTGCAGATGTGGATGAGTGCGTGGAGGGCACAATCCAGTGTGGCTCGAGGCAGATATGCTTCAACACCCGTGGAGGTGCCCAGTGCATGGATGTGCCGTGCCCGGCCGGGTACCAGAGAGGTTCCAGCCCAGGGTGAGTGCTGCTGCGGGGCCAGGGGTGCCCATCTCACTCTCCTCCTGTCACCATGAACCCGAGTGTCCTGTCCGCTCTCTGGCACCCACCACATCCCACATTCCCTGTCTCATGCAGGCTGTGCGTGGGTCGCTGCCCCCCATTCTGCGGCCCGTCGGGTCCCCCCACGCTGCAGTACCAGGTGCTCCCCCTGCCCCTCGGCATCGCTGCCCGCCGGGACGTGGTGCACCTCACCCCTGCGACCGCCCTGCGCCACCGCCCCGTCTTCAGGCTGCTGGAGCAGGACCCCGACAGCCCCTTCGCCCTCCGCACCGAGCAGGGCCACGGCATCATCTCCACCGTGCGGCCGCTGCGGGAGCCTGGCACCCACCGGCTCAAGGTGCAGGCGCTGGTCCCAGACGGGCAGCGAGCACCCAGCACCTTCCTCCTCCTCATCTCCGTCTCCCCCTACCCTTACTGACACAGCCGAGGGACAGGAGGGGACGCAGGGTCATTTCTCCTCCTGTCCCTCCCCACTCCATCGGTGGGGCACGTGGCTCAGGGAGCGCTGAGCTTGTTACCTCTTCTCTCCCTCCCAGACCTCCCCTCGCTCCTCAGCTTTGTTCCCTTCATCCAGGGCCAGGCTCTGACTCAGCAGGAGAGTCAGGATGCCGGGCGGGGGAGGATAAGATGTCCCACCAACCTCTTGCAATCAGGTCCTGGATCCCAGAACAAACACAGCTCTGGATGGCCTTGGCCGCTATCAGTCCCCAAATGTGGGGGGTGGGAAGATGAACTGGGCCACAGTCCCCAAATGTGGGGGGTGGGAAGATGAACTGGGCCACAGTGGCCAGCGAGGGTCCCACTGGGGTGCAGGGAGGGATTCCCTGGTCTGGGGAGGGTGTGGGGCACCTCAGAATTAACCGTGTATTAAATTGAAATAGTCTTTTTGTTTGGTTTTTTAAATTCACTTGGTTTCTGTGCGCTCTTATTGATTTATGAAGGTGTTCTGTGGCTAAATATTAGCTGTGCCTGAAGAAGGCAGCTTCCTTCAGCATGTGGGAGAATTCCCAGGGCTTTGGACACCTCCCTGCCTGGCCTTGGACCATAAAAGGGAGGTTGTCTGGATGTGGCAATGCCAGAAGGCCAATGTCCAGCCCCTGAAGGCCCAATCCTGCCCCAGTGTCAAGTCCCTCAAGCAGCAAGAGCAGGATGTGGCCTCTTTGCACATGATGAAGGTGGAGGCTGTTCCCAAAACGCTGTTTCAGCCCTAGTTGATGGCATGGGATGGAGGGTGCTGGCCCCAGGAGATACGAGCCCATGGTCACCAGGGCTGGGCCATAGATGCTGATGGTAGCCGTGCACCTTCCATGCTCAGATCCTGTCACTGGAGCTGGCTCTTGCTGCACCTGTCTGAGATTTCCCTAAATATCTCTGTCCTTTGCCCTTCCTGTCTTCCAAAGCCAGGTCTGCTGTGGGTCAGGGGTGCCCTGGGCATGTGTGAGGGGGAAAGCTGAGTTTGGCCCCATGGGCAGCCCTCTGTCCTGTTCCCTCCTGCTCACCCTGGCTCCAGCTCCGCCTCCTGATGGAGGTGCAAATAAATCCAACCTTCCCCCTTCTTGCCAATCCAGGGAGGAAAGTCAGGTGCTGCAGAGCACCATCTCTCCTCTGCCCCCATTTTACCACTCCTCAGGGGCAGGTGACTCTGTCAGTGACACCCCTGGGTGCTTTGTGGAGGCTGCTGAGGAGGTCAGGAGTAGGGGAACAGCAGTGGCAGCAGCCAGAGCAGCCATGCCAGGGCAGGGCACTGGCTCCATCCCGGCCCAGGAGCAGTTTCTCTCCTCGTTCTGCGGGGCACCCCGAGGGCAGGAGGAGCGCAGGGCCTCTCCCGGGGACGGTGCCCAAGGGGGGACTGTCCTGCGGCGGCTCCGCCTGCCTACGCCCGGTTATAAAGGAGGAGGAGGAGGGGGGAGGATGCTCCAGGCACCGGACCAGAGCACCGAGGGCAGCCGGACACGGGGAGCGCGTGAGTGCGGGCATGGCATGGGGGGAGAGGGGAAAGGGGGACCTTTGCCCTGGGGGATGTCCCCTCACCCTGTCTGTCCCATTTCCACCCACCCACGGATATCCCCCACCCCTGGGTGCTGGAGCAGGGCAGTGGGGTGCCAGCCCCTTCCCAGCGCTGTGCAGACTGCAGTCAAGCCCTTCCCAGCTCAGTTTGCTGGGAGAGGGTTTCCAAGTGAGTCCTAATTCCTTGAGGGTCCCCTTGGCCACTCTCAGGAAGGGGAACTGAGACCTCAGCCGACACCACCTCGTGCTCTCTCTACTCTTCTCTGGGGATTTTGGAGGACAGGATGGGACCTCCACGAAGTGGAGGAGTGATAGTGAGGAAAACCCCAGCAGCCGTGAGCACATGCCTCTGCTGCACGAACCTCTGGAAAGGCTGCTCCTGTCCCTCCTGCCTGCCTTTGCCCCGTCCTTGCCCCTCCTGCCCGTCCCTGCCTCTCCCCCCTGCCCCATGGCAGCCCACAGGCAGCAGCCTGTGGCTATTCTTCCAGCCCAGCTGGTGAAGACAATTCCTTTCTCGACCAAAGTTTCAGGCTTTTTATTCCCCTCCCTCTTTATATTTATTTCTCGGGTTTAAAACCGAAAGCACGGTGTTCCTTTGGCGCAGGGCAGCCCCAGTCTCTCCAGCAAAATCCCTGCCCCAACTCACGCGGAAATTGCTACGGAATAATAATAAGGACTGAGAAAGTCCCGCTGCATTCCCCTTCACTGAGCTTTGTTTGCTCTGATTTATTGCCACCGAACGTTGAAACTTCGGGACTCTCCCTTCCTGGGCAGGCGGGCTTGGCACGAGTCTTGTTTCCAGAGCTGGGAATACTGGTGGCCCCACCTCCTTTATGGGATGCAGGATGCGTCTCCAGGGCAAGGTGCCCCCAGGCCCCTCGGGCATTGCGACACAGGGACGTGTCTGAGCAGGCAAAAGTTGGAGGCATTTCCCTATCGCACTGCTGGGCCACTTGTAGAGCGAGTGTGCCTGGTCCCGGAGGTGCTTACTCAGGCTGGCAACCACAACAGCGATGCTGGTGGCCACGGCGGGGATGGGTCTGGGAGTAAAGGAGGGAAGTTGTCTCAAAAGGAGCCGCGGGCGCAGCGTCAGGGTTGGGCTGGGCCCGTTTGAGAACTGCGATTGCCTTCCTGTAAATGTGCCGGCGAGGAAGGGAGGGCTGAACCTCGCCGGGCAGCGACCCAGCTTGGCACGGCCACGGGGCTCCGAGAGCAGGGAAATGCTGCTTGCACAAGCCTGGGCACCGGGAGCTGCCTGCGTGGCACCCGACGGGCACGGGCAGGCGCGGGGAGCCCGAGGAAGGGTAGGGGGCTGCCAGACCCCTTTGTTCCTCAGCAAGAACCTGGCAGCAGCAGGACAGAGCCTGCCCCTGGCTGGCTCCACGCCGTGCCCCGTGGGGTGCTGGCTGCACACCGCGCTGGCAGGACCAGGGTGCTGCGGCACACCCTGGGATAACCGCATCCCACTGGGAGAGGTGCTGGGTGGGCCGGCCGGGAGCGGCTCTGCACGGAGCCTTCCCGGCCTGCAGGAGCAGGATTGTGCTGACTTGGCAGCAGCAGTGTGAAAGTTGCTCAGGACAAGGTTTGGCCAGCTCCACCGTCCGCCTCCCCCGTCCACCTCCCCCGGCCAAGGGTCAGCTGGCATCGCCTCTTTGTGAGGCCCTGAGATTCACAGCCTGGCCCAGGGACTGCAGGGACAGTCCGGAGCCCCTGCTTGCCCAGGACCTCCAACCCCTGCCCTGGGATCCACGCTGCTGCGTCCTTCACCATCTCCTGTTGTTGGCCGAAGTCCTTGATTTCCTTGGCTGGAGGGTGAGAGGCACTGAATTCCCAAGTAGGTGTTTTGTGCTGGCAGAAAACACGTGCAGCACAATTAGAACAAACGCCCTGCGAGCATTAATTAGACTTGGGGCTGGGCTGGGCTCTGGGTGATGCTGCCAAGCTCCCCAGCCCTGCAGCCAGCACAGGCCAGGCAGTGCTGATGTGCACTGGGGGCTGAGCCCATGGCAGGTCTCTGCAGGATGTGCTGGGTTGTGCCAGAGCAAGGCATTGAGCTGTGCCTCTACCACAGCCACACACCTGCACCTGAGCCCTGGCTCCCCAGCATTGCAGGGTGCTTGCAGAGCGTGGGGCAGGCTGTGCTGGGGCTGGCAACGTGGAGAAAAGGTAAGAGCAAAACAGCCCTTGTGGCTGCCCTGGCCTCCTCCATCACCCAGCTACTACAGGGTGCACAACTTGGTGCATGGGCAGGGTGTTCTTTCTGGCTGAGAGCCACAACCTGCACTGTCCCAGTGCCGTGGCTTTTCCTCCTGCAGCCTACCCTCCCCTGGCTCTCTGCAGCCCGTGAGTGCTATTGGTTCACCTGATCCTTCCTGATGCTGTGGCTGATGGCTGCAGTAAGGGCAGGGGCTGGCAGCATCATGACCCCCTTTTCCTTTGTTTGGCAGCACCATGGCTCAGTCCAAGGGCACAGTGGTCCTTGCCTACAGTGGGGGGCTCGACACCTCCTGCATCCTGGTGTGGCTGAAGGAGCAGGGCTACGACGTTGTCGCCTACCTGGTGAGCTCTGAGCTGAGCCCTGCTGTCTCTAGGGGCTGGGGGTGGAGGGGGTGCTGGGTCATTGCTTTGGGGCAGCTTGGGTGAGCAAGGGGGGTCCTGGTATATGCATGGCTGTGGTGGTGATGCTTCTTACACTGTTTAACCATGGCCCAGCCCACTGCTGCTCTGCTGAGCTGCTAACTCTGTGTGGCACAGCCTGTCCCTACCAGCTAATGACCCTCTGCTAATGAAGGCAGGGAATCAGGACAGAGCCAAGGAGCTTGGCAGAGGGAGGCATGGCTCTGAGATCTCCATCTCGGGGGGGTGGAACTCCCCTCCTGCCCATCCTGGGTGGCTTCAAGCCCAGCCAGCATGGGCTCTGTCGTGCCTTGCATGATGCCCTGTGCCAAACTGGCCTTGCACTAGGTTTTGTGGTCTTGTTTCGCACCAAGTCTTGGTTTCCTGCTCTCCAGGCCAACATTGGGCAGAAGGAAGATTTTGAGGCAGCACGAAAGAAAGCACAGGCGCTGGGGGCCAAGAAGGTAATGATGTCCCTCCCTGCTTCTGGGGGCTTTGAGCTCCCCCTGCTCTCCACCATGGGGGTGAATCCTGTGGACAGGGAACAGTGCCAATGGGAAATCCCTTCTCCAGAGATTTCGCCCCAAAGCCTTTTAGCAGCATTTAGGAAAAAGGAGGCAAAGAGACTTTTCACTGCACTGTTCCTAAAACTCCAGAGGAGTGGGTTCCCCCCTTAGCAACGCTCCCATCAGGAATATCCCTCCGTGCTGGCAGGTTTACATCGAGGACATCAGCAGGGAGTTTGTGGAGGAGTTCATCTGGCCGGCGGTCCAGGCCAATGCTCTCTACGAGGATCGGTACCTGCTGGGCACGGCCCTGGCACGGCCCTGCATCGCTCGCAAGCTCGTGGAGATCGCCCAGCGCGAGGGAGCTCAGTACGTCGCCCACGGGGCCACGGGCAAGGTGAGGGGCAACACGGGCACGGGGCAGGGATGGCTCGAAGTGCTTGGATGGGGGAGCTGGTCAGTCTACAGGCCAAGCTGTGGGTGCCAGGAGGGGTGCACAGAGCCTTATGAGGGTGCTTTGCAGGGACTGTGCAAAACTCTAACGTGTTTCAACACTTCCTTCTCGCTTCTGGGATTTCTGTGCCCAATTTCGGTTCCGTCTCGCTGTTGGGAAGGCTGGAGTCACAGCTGAACGCCCTGTTTCTGGAAGCAATTTCAAAATGCTGGGGTTTCCCGGGACAGGAGCCGGCTCAGACTCAGCCAGTACGAGCTGGCATGGTTAGGGCCATCCTGGGATAGGTGCGACTGTCCCAGATCCTGTCCCTATTCCCGTCCCCAGCTCTGGCTCTCCCGGTCCCTGTCCCCATCCCCATCCTCGGCTCTCGCGGTCCCTGTACCCATTCCTGTCCCTGTCCCGGCTGTACCGTGGTTGTTCTGGTCCCTGTCCCCATCCCCGCTGTCCCCGCCGGCCGCAGGGAAGACACTTTGCCACTAGAGGCAGCCAGAGACCGTGGAAAGGGAATGCTCGGTGCCAGCCCCTTCCTGGAGAGAGGGAATCCCCCGCGGGGAGCGTGGGACCTGCGAGACGGGACCGTGGGTCACCCCCGGCACCTGCAGCCGCTGCCCAGCCCCGGGCAGGGACACCTGGGGCAGGTGAGGGCTCAGCGGGTGAACCCAGGACCTGTCGGGTGTCTCCTCCTCTTCACACTGCCCGTGTCTAGGAGTAAGGGGAGGTGACCCCCTGGGAGGATCGCAATGGGTTTGGGGGTCCCCGCAGTGGGGATTCTGCTAGAAGGAGGATGTTAAATGCAGGCAGGACACTGTCGAGGGACATACCAGCACCCGGGAGATGGGGCAGAGGGGCAGCTGGGGGGGCTACATGGCTGGAATAACTTTCTCTCCTGCTGCAGTCGGGTCCCTGCACCCCTTTCCGTCCATCTCATCCATCCCCAGCAGGCCTTTCTTGAAATCCCCGCTCAGAGGTGCCCTGGAGTAACACACCCCCAGTGCGATGGTGTCCCCTCTGCTCCCAGGTGCCACCAGCCGTCCCTGCTGGCAGGGGCACCCTCGGTGGCTGTGCTCCCCGAGCCATTAAGCCGCGGGCACAGGCAGGGACTGACTGCGGGTAACTCGACCCGGCTGTGGAGTCTTAAATGGGACCATCTGGGGTGTCCCCGCTGACGGAGCAGATGGACGTGTTTTGGGCCTGTAAGGGAAATGAGTGCTCCGCTGGATGTACTTGCCTGTGTGTAATAGTCCTTCGGGAATCCCAGCCCGGGTGTAAATGTATCCTCCGGGCTAGGCTGCTGGGAGGGAAGTGAGGGTCCTTACGCCCCTTGGTGCGGGTGGGAAAGAGGCTTCAGTGAGTGCTATTCCCTTGGAAATGCTCGTAATTCCCAGCCTTGCTCCCGCTCCTTGCCCCTTCCCTACTACCTGGACTTATCAGTGGGACCTAATCAGCAAGGGCCAGTTAAGGTAAAGGGAGGTTCTGAGCTATTTAATTATGAGCTGCTGCATCCCTCTGCTCACTGTGGTCTTTCTTCCACCTCGCCCTCTTCGTTTTTGTGTCCTTTGGTGAAAAAGTACCCAAATCTGGTTTGAACACACAGCTATCAGGAGCTATAGGAAAGGTGCTAGGGTTCAAACCAGTCGTGGAGAGGGACCAGGAATGATCCCATGGGACAGAAGATCCTTGCCCTCTGTGCCCAAGGTTTCCAGTATCACTAGGAGAGCTGTGACTGGAGCCAAGCAGCTCCTCAGAGGCTGCATGTGTGTGTTGTCACACCCCACGCTGGGGTGACCCCTCAGCACCTCCCATTCATGTTTCAGGGCAATGACCAGGTTCGGTTTGAGCTCACCTGCTACGCCCTGTGTCCCAAGATCAAGGTAAGGCACCCAAAACCATCCCCTGCCTCCCCCACTGCCAGGCTCCTGGCCTCTCCCCAGCTGGTGGGGAGATTCTGCTTTAACACCGAAGCAAAAGGCCCTGACTCACTTTAACAAGCCACCAGCTGCACACAGCGACGTTTTGGCATTTCAGGGGGCTGTAATGATCCTTAATTGACCTATTTTTACCCCAAACACCACGAGGCCACAGAGGAAACAGTACTAAGGCAGCTGCTGGATAATCAATGCTGCTTGCTTCCCCCCTTGCATCCAGTGCCTGGTTAGGGTTGGTGTTTGGTTTACTCCCAGCTTGTGCTGGGAGATTAAATTTCAGCTGGGGGACCAACGCCCTGTGGGTCTTGGCTCCCTTGGCAGCGGGCAGAGGGGCCCCAGAGGCTACAAGAGGGCTGGGGATTTTTCATCTCATGCTCCTGCTCTCCCGCCAGGTTGTCGCACCGTGGAGGCTGCCCGAGTTTTACCAGCGCTTCCCTGGGCGCCGTGAGCTGATGGATTATGCCAAGGTAGGAGCTGGTATGGGCTAACCACAAGATGCCCAGGGCAGCAAAAGGTGCTCAGAGTGGCTGTGAAAATTCAGGGTAAAGCCACGGGATTCTTGGAGTGACCACGGGATGCTCAGGGTGACCACAGGATGCTCACCATGACTTGGCAGGTGACAGCAGCACACCCTGCACAACATCCCTGCAGCACCCCTTTGGAGCCTCCTGGTCAGGGTTTTTCCCCCCCTTTCCTCTTTTTTTTTTTTTTTTCTCCTTCCTTTCTAAAAACCCTGTAATTACCTAGCTATTAATGGTAACCCACTTTCCAAGGAAACTGGTCCCAGCTCCCTGACTTGAGTAACAGACAAAGCAAATACATTCACCTTT
This sequence comes from Vireo altiloquus, assembly GCA_013396875.1. Classification (NCBI taxonomy): domain Eukaryota; kingdom Metazoa; phylum Chordata; class Aves; order Passeriformes; family Vireonidae; genus Vireo; species Vireo altiloquus. The sequence goes on along the minus strand of VZRF01011307.1, from coordinate 496,513 downwards.
GTTGTCCCTTCCTTTTTGAAGTACAAGTTACAATAAAACACATTAGAAGTTTTGCATCAGGTTTATATGTGCCCACCAGGGTACCTTTCTTTTTTAGCAACTTCATGGAAATGCTTGACAACTCGGCTCAATCAATCAAAAGGGAAAAGTCAGCTCTGTGCATAAACCAGAAAATTGCTTCAGTTTTTAAATAGCTGCCGTCGAAGCTGCCTGGGTAATCTCTGGAAAGGCGAGGTGTGGAGCTGGAGGGATGTGGCATGGGGTGAGGAGTCCTCCGAGCCCATTAGGGCTGCCGGGAGAGAGCGGCGTGTTGAGGATTGTGTTTGCCATCTGCTGTTGTATTATGAAGGGGAGAGTTTACGAGAGCTTTCCATATGTTGCCAAACAAATTGTCAAATAGGGGAGTTATTAAGAGCGCCGTGGTTTTATTATATGGAAAATGGAACATGTGTTTTGGGTTTGGGGGTTTTGTTTGGTTGTGGGGATTGTTTTGTTTGTTTGGAAGGCGGGGAAAGGGAAATGAAATGGATTGGAGACCCTTTCCAAGAGCAAAAGGTTGTGGGGTGAGGGTTTTAGTACTTCTCAGTCTTTGGTTATCTGCTACAAAAAAAAGGTGGTTTCTTTTCTTTTTCATCCTTAGGGAAGAGGGAAATGCAGGGCCAGGTCCTTTGAACACCTGGATGTGCTCACCTTGGTGCTGAGGGATTATAAATTGATGATGTTTGGGGCTCCATTGGTGCCAGGAAAAGCGAGGATCCGTTTTACCGTGGCACAGCTCTTGCCATGGGTTTGCTGCCCAGGCAGGGGCTGGAGCCAGCCTTGCTGTGGCAGTAAATCCATGCCAGCGGCTGCTTCATCCTCACATGCCTTAATGAGAACAGCCAGGCTCTCCTGGATGCTGCTCTGGGATTAGCCACAGGCAGAGCCAAGTGAGACAGAAGCTGAGAACAAAATCCCTCTTTGGTCCTGGCACCTTTGGCTCCAGCCAAGGCTGCCTAAGCTCCGTAGATGTTGGGTCTGGACTTGAAGGATGCTCTTTGAAATGGGGTGAGGATGGGTTGGGGAGCACTGGCTTCCTCAGCTGCCAGGAGGAGGCAGAGGCAGGAGGGGGCTGGCTGAGGACACAAGTCAGCTCAAGATCCCTGGGTGTTCAGGTCTGAAAGATGGATTTGTACAGCCCAGGTGAGATGGGTGTGCCAATGGTGGGTCTCTTCTCCCAAGTACAAGATAGGACAAGAGGAAATGGCCTTAAGGTGTGCCAGAGGAGGTCTAGACTGGATATTGGGAGGGCCCAGTGGGTCCTACACTGGAACTATGGTGGGGGACCAGCAAATCAGAACTGATGAGCCTGAGGCCATGTCCCCCCAGGAGCAGGGCTGAGTCAGTCCCTCTGCAGCATTAGGAGATCTCAGAACCTTGTTCCAGTGATGGGAACTGAGATGGGTGATGGTTTGAGGGCTGTGATGTAATAACCACAAGCATTACCTTCTCCCCTTCCTGGCCAACAAGAAACGTCCCCTCAGCCCCTGCTCCTCTGTTCCTGGCTGAGCCCTTGACTGATGTCCCTGCTGTGATGACACCTAAATGCCAGCACTGCCCAGCAATGTACAGGCTGTACAGACACATCGAGGCACAGTGGGAGCTGCTGTCTCCACCCCTGTCCCACAGCCAGCACATCATGGCTCGGTGTCCCGGCAGGGTGGGCGATGTCCCCACTGGCTTCAGTCATCAGCCTGCTGCCGTCACCTCTCCTGCTAATTCCCCTGCATATTCACCTCGTCTTCACAGGCAATTTCCCCCATTGAAATGTCAGTGGATAAATGAGCACGCTGGTGACCTTGTTAGGGAGCCAGGCTCGGCGCTGAGTCGTGCCGGGGAGGCAGCCGGTGTGGGGCCACACATCCCTGGGCATGGCATGCTCGAGGTGCCTGGGCTCAGGGGGCCACTGCCACCTGCTTGGGGTGTATCTGCCTCACCACGTGTTTGCATGAGGCTGTGAGGATGCGTTGGTCTCCCCTCATGACAGAGCATTAGTCCTCTTTAGGCTCTAGAGCCTCCTGTGGATTTGGGGACTCATATCCCTGTGTCACCTCCCCTTGCTGAGAAGCCTGGCTAGGGGAATCATAGAATTGGGGAACATCTTGAGTTGGAAGGGACCCACACGACCATCGAGTTCAGCTCCTGGCCCTGCAAAGAACACCCCAACAATCCCACCACATACCTGAGAGCACCATCCTGGCCCTAGGAAAAACAGACAACATCTGTGCTGGTGTCCCCATCTCTGGGGTTCATGGGGTGCTCTGGGGCCCCTTCTCAGCCTGTGGAAGGGCTGGGGTGGCTGTTGTCCCCCACAGCCACACTGTGTCCCTGATGTCCCTGTTGAGGTGGCCATTGTGGTGGGAGCTGCTGTTGCTCAGGGTCAGGAACATGGGAGTCCACCTTGAGCTGTGCTGCCTTGCTGGTGGCCATGGGTTGTGCCTTTTGGGGCTGATCCTGCTGGGAACCAGTGTCAATGAGGGCTGGCTTTCCCTGCAGGCTCTCTCACCACCACTCTGCTTCTCCCGGCAGAAACATGGGATCCCAGTGCCGGTGACGCCTCAGACGCCCTGGAGCATGGATGAGAACCTGATGCACATCAGGTGAGGAGCTGGGCAGGTGGGGAGCTCCTATGAGGGGAGGACCTGGGGTCTGGGGCTCCTCCATCCCACATGTCCAGAGCAGCCCTTTCCACATCCATTGTCCCAGGCTGCTCCACCACGTACTGACCGTGGGTGACTCCAAATCCTCCATCCTCCCTTTCTATCTAGTTTGTCCACATTCAGTGTGGCAGCATCTGTCTCCTGGACTCTCCCAAGACTGGCTCTCCTTGCAGGATTGCTGCTAAAATGCCCTGGAAATCCACAACGTGTACTGATGTCCCTCCTCATGGTGTGGGTGGGAGTGGGGGTCTCGTCCGCGTGGGTTTTGAGGTTGCAAGTTGCAGGTGCTGCAGTGACTTCTCTCTCCTTCCCTGCCTGCTGCAGCTACGAAGCCGGGATCCTGGAGAACCCCAAGGTAATCGATCACGGCCACCCTGCCAGCACGGCAGCCACGGGGCCGGGGGCGTCTCGTGTGTTTGCAGCCTAATTGGAAATTTCACGGCGGGGCCGTCCGTGTGCGCGGGGAGGCTCCGCCGCCGCCCCAACCACTCCGCCTCCCCCGGCACGTTAATTGCTGCCAGCGTGAATAGGGGAAGGGACGGTTCAGGGTGACACCGGAGCGGACAATGTCGCGGGGCAGCAATAAAGGAGCAATTAGCCGTGGTGCTGGCGGGAGAGTCAGAGCTGGTGGCGAGTGGCAGAGGTTTGGGGTGTCCCCTGCAGCTCGGGTCCCCTGCCCGCACCTGCAGCTCGCCCAGCCCTCCTTGCTATCCATGGGGCGGTGGGGTAAAACCTCCCGTCGGGTGGGTGGTGTTGGATGGGTGGTGTGGAGCAATTAATCCGTGGGGCCACCAGCTCTGGCTACCAACAGGGACTTGCGGCCGGGCGCTGCCGGTGACAGTGCCACATCTCCGGCCACTCCGAGCGCTGCTCGCGGCCCTGCTGGCCCTGCCTGCGCTGTTCATGCTCCAGCGGGTCACCGTGCCCGGCCGCTATTTAAACTATCCATCAGCTCTAATTAGACAGCCCGGGGCGAGGAGGGGAAGGAAGGCAGGCGGAGAGGGAGCGGAGCCGCTGCAGCTCGGTGCCCGCAGCCGGCTCCCGCAGCGGGGCTGGCGCGTGCCTGCGGCGGGGCCGAGAGGAGGAGGAAGGTGGGGAGGGAGTCCCTCTCCTCCTTTGGTGCCCTCCAGAGGGGTGTCTGTGGGTCGGGCTTTGCAGAGCCGGGTTCCCGTGGGGTCTCCTCCTCCCGGAGGGTGGTTGGCACTGGGATGCGTGTTCAGTCTTTAGCTGGAGGTAGCACGGGACAGACCCGCGCCTGTCCTGACCCACCCTGCCGCACCCAGCACCTCTCCTCTCGGGGAAGACCCTCACTCCCCAGGCTCTGCCCACTCCTTTCCCAAAGCCAGCTTGGAAATGGAGCTGACCAGTGCCCTGACCCCATCCCCGAGCATCCTCTGCTCGGGCACCTCACCCTGTGACAGCGCTGGGAGGATGGCTTCCTGGAGCGCGGTGTCACCCTGTCTCTGTCACTGCTGTCCCCTTCCCCGGCCCGGGAAGCGGTGCTGGGCACAAGGTGGCCGTGGCAAGATCCGGGGTGCCTGGCACTGCGGGCTCCCCTCCCCAAACCCCCGGGACCTGCCAAACGCAGGGATTTGAAAGCAGATGGTTGAGCTATTTTCTGCCTCTGTGAGGCCCGATTGAAGGGCAATGAGGCAGCTAATGTGGAGAAAGATAGAAATTTACTTGCTTTAACTTCATATGGCACTCTGAAAGAGTTCATTCAGTCCCGGGCACAACAATATCAGCCGGATGAATAAACCATTTGCGGCATCGATAGCTCTGCATCATGGTTTACTTCATGGACCATTTGCTTCCAATTTCTTCTCTTCTTGCCCCGTTTTTCTTGCTTCTTTCTTCCCCCCTCCCTCTCTCACTTTCCACACACTCTTCCTTTTTTTTTTTTTCCTTTTTTTCCCCCTTTTTTTTTCCTCTCTCCCCTTTAAAGATGACATTGCAGGACTAGCCCCCCTGCGGGGAGGGATAAATAGAAGGCATTGATACACTGCAACAAACTATTTGTCATTTGAACTGTGCTTTTAGGAGAGAGAATAAAAAGAGGACAGACTCGCACCGTAATGATGGAATGCAAGCCAAATGTCACTTTTATTTCTATTTAGTTATTTTATTTAATAGGGGTTTTCATAGTTGGCTCGGAAAATTGGAAACTACCTGACTTTGACTTCCAATGTTTAGTAAAGAGTTTTTAATACTTTCTGGTATTTTTTCTCCCACCTCCCTCCATCTTTTCCTTTTGAACTCAAAGTTTTTCATCATCTCTCACAGGTTCATCTAGTTAATAAGTGTGATCAGGGCTAGGAAAGGCCAGACGATGTAAAATTGAAATCCACAGCCCGTGTAATCTGTGCGTGGGGGCACAGGGGAGATGCGCCTGCCTGCCAGCACCTCTTCCTTAAAACGAGGAAAAGGGGCAAAAATGACATAAAATGGGAACTGAGGGGGGGTTGCTGCAGTGAGTACTTGGGTAGCTATGTCTGTATTCCCTGGATTTGGCTGTGGCTGGTGTTGGGACGTGCATCCTGGGGTTTGGGGTGAAGAAAGGGATCCCCCCCCGCCCAGTGTGGAGGGTGGGATGGGGTGCTTGGAGCTGTGTGGGTTTCTCTTGGGTGCTGACAGTGATCCTGCAAATATAAATACATTTGGACCAAAAGAAATGGAAGTTTTCACTGAAATTCTTATTGCCTGTCTGGAAAAATTTTAGATGAGAACTTCTTCTGGAGAGAAATTAATTTTCCTTTTAAAAAGCTTAAATTTTTTTTAGAGCTATCACTTTTGGTTGGATTATTATGGGGCTTTTCTTCCTAACTTGCTTTATACCTTATCATTTTTTTCCTTGCCGGAAAGCTAGAGAAGGGAGGAAAAGGGACATTTAAAGGTCCCTTCCGTCCCAAACTATTTTATGATTTGATGAAGTTCACAGATGAGCTAGGCTTTAAAAAGGAAAAGAAGAACAGGGAGAGCATGGGCCATGCACCAGGCGGGTGGGTGCAAGCAGAGCCCCACTGCCCAGAGATGCCCAGAGCTCCAGCTCTGTCCAGCTGGGTTTAGTGGGCAAATACCAGTTTGCCACCTTTTAAAAGGCTGCTTGACTCTCCATGGTGCTGCACATACCCTGGGCGCTCCGTGCCTCCATTCCCCCTCCACCTCCTGGAGCTGTGGCTGGGTGGGGAGTCCCTCTGGAGACAGGAGTTTGCAAACACAGATCTGAGAGTATTTTTGGGGTCAGCTGTGCAGTCGCATCATGGGTGAGTGCCGAGGGGCCATGTGAAATTGCAAAGCATTTGCTCTCCGGGATGGAAAGCTTTTTTATATCATATTTCCCCCCCCTTCTTCTGGCACACACTTCAATTGCAGCAATTCACCGTCAGCACCCGAGCCTCCGCTGGCCTGGCTCTGATGGAGATAAGATGCCTCTTCCCTATAACTCTCAGAAAAAAAAATATATACATAAAGGTTGATGTGCTCTGAAATGGGTTTTTGCTTTGTTGCTCTATTTTCACCCGTGTGTATTAACCCCGGGGACACCACGAAAGAGCTGGGAGCACCTGCTGGGGTCAGGCCTCCTCATTAGTTTTTTCGGTCAGCGCCGAACAAGCCTGGCCGTGGTGAGGACCGCGCGGGCGCCTGCCCGCCCTGCCAGCGTCCTGCTTTTCCCTGCCTGACTTGCTTCTCCGCAGCCATCCCGCCTCCAGCTGTGGGGGCGTTGGAGGAAAAGATGAGATCAAGTTGAGGGGAAAAATTGGCTGATTCTGCCAACCCCTTTGTTCCCGGGGCCCCCGGTAAGCGCCGGTGCCGTGCCGTGCCGTGCCGGTCCTGCCCTTTGGGATGGGGGGTGCGCTCCGGGGCTGGGGCTGCCAGCAGTGTTGGCCTTGGCAATGCCACTGACTGTCCCTCTTCTCTCCCTCTCCCTGCAGAACCAGGCTCCTCCCGGGCTCTACACGAAGACCTGTGATCCGGCCAACTCTCCTGACACCCCCGACGTGCTGGAGATCAAGTTTGAACGGGGTAAGAGCCTCCTTGCTGCCCAACCCTTGTCCCTGGGCTCCCAAGACAAGCCCCCATTTCCAGCCAGGACTGGGGTTCCCTGGCAGCTGGGAACATCCCAGGGTGGGTGGGTGAGCCCTGACTTGTGACATCAGGGCTGAGGATGGTGCTTGCACCACACCAGAGCTCTTTGAGGTGTGCAGAAGGTCTGGTTAGATCTCGGGGGCTTTCTGGGACCCCCCTGTTGAGAGTGGAAAGGGGTCTGAGCCTCCTCACCCTCCATCAAGGCGCAGTGGGCACAGGGTCCCTTCTCCTGCAGGTGGCACACAGGTGGCTCTGGGATGTTCAGGCCATGCTGGTCAGTGTAACAGCTGGGAAGACACTCCAGCAGGATTCAGCTAGTGGTGCTATCACGAAGGAGACAGGAATGCTCCATTACACCCCTGGGTACACATGGCAGGGCCCAGCCCTGGAGCCATCACCGAGGAGGGGACACTGGGCAGCATTCCCACCTCTGCCAGCCACGGCCATCCCCGTGCCACCATCCATCCTGGCAGCAGTGGTGAGCCCAGCACAGGCTGGGGGGAGACCCTGCTGGGAGGGGACACCCCCTCCCCACTGCCAGCCTCCCTGCTCCATTATAATGATCCCCCTGCAAGGAGCAAACCCCCTCCCGGCAGCCCATTCAGCCCCTAGTTAATTTATTTGAAGTTTTAATCTAATTATTAACTATTTCAAAGGCTAAGCAGCTTTCAGCAGCAGCAGCCCCGACAACGTCAGCTCTTCGCCGAGCGGACCCCGGCCAATATCCCGGTGGAGGATGAGGAGAGAAAAAGCCTGGGCGAGGGGAGGGCACGGGGTGGGGGGGCCTGCGCCGAGAAGCAGCTTAAGGTTCATTATTGCTGCGAGTTTACATTTAATAGCAATTTACAACTGAGTTTATAAACCCCTGGAAAATAGGGGGTTTA
>VZRF01011307.1:464225-488437 GCA_013396875.1 Vireo altiloquus | reverse complement strand
ACCCCGCCGCGGGGTGCGTGTGCGTGCGTGTGCGAGCAGCCGTGCCCCGGTGTGGGGGTCCCCCCCAGACACCCCCCATGCTGGCGAGGGAAGGAGGGGGGGAGCACACATTTGTCACTCTGTCCCCCCTCCCTGGCAAGGGCTGGTGGGACAGAAGGTGCTGCGCTGTAAGACAATTGCGGAGCGTGAAATTCAATTAGTTAAGGGCCTGGTTGCAATTTCACAGGCCCTAAAAAAAAAAAAGAGGGAGAAGAGAGAGGAAAAGGGGGGGTGACGTTTTTATGGCCTTTTTTATTTATTTATTTCGCTCCTCTCCCGAGGTGGGTCCCCCTCCCCTCACCTCCCCCTCGCACCAGCTTGGATATGCCTTTTTAAGAAGTTATTTAGAGTTCATATCTGTCACATCTATTTAACGCCCACGGGATGATGTTCCGGGGGGATCCTGACACCGGCTGATCCTGCCCGTCCTCTCTCCCCGCCTCTGCAGGTGTCCCAGTGAAGGTCACCAACACTGGGGATGGAGCAACTCGTTCCTCGGCCCTGGAGCTCTTTGTGTACCTGAACGACATCGCGTGAGTGCCACCCTGTCCGTCTGGCAGAGGGGACAAGGGCAGCATCCCCAGGGTACCCAGGGTGGGGTGGAAGTAGGATGCTCACAGCAGTCACGTCCAGATGAGCCCAGAGATGGTGGTCAGTGATGGGATGGTCCCAGTTGGGTCCCAGTTGTACCATAAATGCCAGGGAGCAGAGCTGGGCACTGAGGCCAGGAGTACGAGGGTATGAGTACTCCAGGGTTTTGCTTGCTGTGCATGAGGAGGATTAAAAAGCCCTCTGAAAGCTCTCTGGGCTGCCTGTGTGTCCCATTTGCCCTGCTCACTGCAAGGCACCCTTTACTCGTTGTCCCAGCTCGGTCCTGGACCCCTTGCTCTCACATCTTGCCTCACCCCACCTCCGTGAGGGGGCTCAGTGTCCCTTTTGTGTGGAGAGTTGACTTTTTTTGGCCATGGAGACCTGCTGGCCAGGTTCATTGCCCTTTTCTATTCCTGTCTCCACAGCAGCAGCTCCTTTGGGGTTTTCTTTCCTGTGCCATCCCATGCCTGGTTTCTGCTGCTGCTAGCACAGAAACATCCTCAGGAGTTTTCCCAAAAATACAGGAGCACCCGTAAGGGCACCCACTCCTCTTAAGTGCCACCCAGTGTCTGGCCATCCTCCTTTGTGTTTCTGCCTACATCCTCCTGGTTGAGAGTGGGAATGAGCTTTTCCATGTAGTTCACTTTTTAAATGGTTATTAAGTGGTTTTAAAATTACTTTGGGAATATAGCTGTGGCATGTCCTGTCTCCTTGCCCAGTTTATTTTCCAGTGGCCTGAGTGCCACGGCTGCCTGTGGCACTGGTGGCCCCAGTGACAAGTGAGAGGCTGGTGGAGAGAAAAATCAATTTCCTTGTCACCTGCCTTATCTGGGGTCTCTGCTGATGGTCTGCAGTGCTGCCCGGGGTATGGCCCGCTGTCATTTGGGGTTTTTCCACATTGTCCACCCCTCTGACCCACATTTCACAGCCACCTGTGTCCCACCATGGGGCTGGGACTGCTGCAACATCCCTTCTCCTCACAGGGGCAAGCATGGGGTCGGGCGCATCGACATCGTGGAGAATCGCTTCGTGGGGATGAAGTCCAGAGGTGAGCCTGCCCTGCCCTAAACAGATAAAATAATGGGGAAACCATGGCAGGATATGTTGGGTGATCAGTAATCCTGGGGTGCTTTGCTTCAGGTCACACCAGCAGCCCTCAATCTTTCCCTCACCATCAGCTTTTGGCAGAGATTTCCCTGTGACAGGGACTCCTTGGTGCTCTCTAATGACAGCAGCTGCCCGCTTGCAGCCACTGCTGGCACCAGCCCTGGGTCCCAGTGCCTCCAGTGAGACCTGTCCCCAGTGGGAAATGCACCATGGGGAGATGCTCATGGAAGGCCCTGGATGGTGCCAGACTCCCTAAAACCTGTACAAACCACAGAAAGCTGATGCAAGTTACTGTTTGGGGTTTTTTTTAAAGCAAATCTTTGATTTATCTACACATTTTTGAGGCCATGACTCCTGATATTGATCTTCCATTGGGATCAATTTCATTGGAAACCTCTGGAGGTAGTAAACTGCCCTGTGCAAAACTAAGTAAGGAGGTGGCTCAACATCGTTTTCCAACTCCTTGCTCCAACTCTTTTGTTTTAAATCTCGTTAATACTTAATTAGATGCTTCCCTTCTTTAAACTTGCCCTCCGTGCAGGATGACAGCAAATATTTTGGTAAGACTAAGCCTGCAGTCTTCCTGCCTACCACAGGGCACTGGCATCCACTGCAAAAGGCAAGAAACAAAACCCCAAATCATTTGATCCGAGTTTGAATAATCAAATTAAAACCAAAAGAAGGAAGGAAAAACCTCAGCCCCGACCCATACACGCCAGCCTGCGCATTTGCATGCAGGATGCTGAGTAATTTGTCAAAATCTATTTTATTTTTTGAGAGCCACTGACATGCTCTAGTGACCCTTCCAGCATTTAATAATTTCTCTAAACCCCATTTAACTGTCATGTCTGTCTCCTGCGTGACATCGCCGAGCGATCGCTGCCACGTTTGAGCGCCAGCGGACGCGAGAGGACCGAGGGTTCTGGGGACAGCACTGCGGGGATGAGAGCTTGGGGTGGGCTCCCCGTGGGGATGAGACCTTGAAGTATCTCCCCGCTTGCTTTGAGCAGGACCCTGCCCCTGGCTGGCTCCTGGGGATTAAGAGAAACCTCCCAGAAATCTGTGAGATGTCCTGTGGGAGAGATGGAGAGCCAGGATGGGAGCAGGCTGGAGCAGGAGGGTGCTGTGGGTACTTGCCCCCGCCCCGTTTTTGGGGTGCAGGGCAGCTCAGGGTGACCCCACCCTTGTCTGGAGCATTTTGGACCCCAAATGGGTTTAGGATCAATGGTGCAGGAGATGGGAGCTGGGCTTGGAGGAGACAATTCCTTAAATCTCGGTGGCCCCACGGATTTGGGGTTCTGCAGAGGAAACTGAGGCACAGGCAGGCAGTAGCATGGCCAGAGCCTTCCCTGTGGTGGAGGTGGCAGAGAAGGTGCCTTCTCTCTCTCATCCCCCAGTGCCAAGAAGCCAAAGCAGAGAAAAATTCATTCGCATTGATTTTTACTAAGCTCCTAATTGAACTTCGTTAAGGCCTAATGGGCGAAGGCCACATGGAACTCACCTGCACCAGCCTTTTAAGCCCTGTTGACTCGGTTTTGCCATATTTGTTTTAGTGGGAGAAGGGAGGCTGATTACAGGGTGCCAGGAGCGACTCTCCAGCCACTCGGGGGGCACGGCTGGGCCAGGGGTTCTGGGCTGCAGCAGGAGCATGGCCCTGCCTCTCCTTCCCTTTCACATCCTCATTATCAAATTATCTTTTTAACTCCGAAGGGGGGCTAATTAAGTGAAGTAAATTAAATCAGTGAGGAGGAAGAGGGAAGGAGGGGGATGGCTGCTGCCAAAAGCTGAGTTCTGCCATGGCTGGGGCTTTTCCTCCCCTTGGCTTTCTCCTCCTTTTTCCCTTTCCTCCTTTGGATGCGCTGAACTGGTGGAGGAGGAAAGTGGAAAGTCCCTTCCCTGCAATGAACACACACCAGGCCAAACTCAGCTTCCAGGCTCAGCCTCAGACCTGGACCAGGGGTAGAAATTTGGGCAGCATTTTCCCATGGGCACAGCATTGCCCTGCCCTTCCCCTCGGGAAGGCACCACATCCCTTCCTGTCCCATGGATGACGTCGGGAGTGACAGCCTGCACTCAGCACAGCAAAATTGCTCGGATGGAGGTGAAGTGACAGCCGAGGTTACAAATTAGAAAATTTTAAGTAGCAGCAGCTGTCTCCTTGGCTGCCCCCCTCCACGTCCCCCCTGCTCCGGTCCCCCCTTCGCCAGCAGTAATTATGGGGTGATTGAAGCATCGTTGGGCTGCAATGCTGACACCTCTGTCTTTTTCCTGTAAACACGGGGAGATGAAAATAGACACTTGGAGATGCCGCGAGTGTCACTTTGAAGGTGTCTCTTGTCTCCTCGGCAGCAGCGAGGCTGGAGAGTGGCTGTCAGCTGCCCTCGCCTCTGCCCCAGCTGACACGCTCTGGTCCTGTCCTCCAGCACCCACAGATGGACAGGAGGTGGGGGTCAAGGCATGTGCCCAAATCTTCAGCTCAAACTGGCTTTAACATCTCCTAAGGGGAAGGAGAGGGAATATTAATTGTGTTAGTGTGGGCTCAGCTCCACAGTCAGGGGCTGGAGGGGCCAAAGAGCTGCTCTCTGTGCCCCTGTGCCACGGCCCTGCCCATGGGGACAGCTGGGGCTTGGTGTTAACTCGGCTGTCTGCCCCCGCAGCCCCGAGGGAATGGATGTTTGGTGAACACTCGAGCTGACCCAGGGACTGGGCTGCCACATCACTGGGGTGGCTGGAGAGGAGGGAGAGGCTCTCCTTTGGAATGGTCAGATTGTGTTCTGTGCCTGTAGGATGCTGAAACTGTGGACACTGCTTGGGCTGAGGCCTGATGGAAGAGGCTTGTGCTGCTGCACTTGTGGGTCCCGCTGTGTCTGTGGCACCATGGCCACACTGGGATGGGACCTGCTGAGCCTGTGCCACCCCTCCAGGGCACTGAGAGAGCAGAGCCTGGTGAAGTTCTGAGCCCTGTGGGCTCCCCTCAGCCTCTCCTTCAGCGGGGACAATTTCCTACAGGGTTCTTTCGTGCCCTTTGCCATTCCCATGCGTGTGCCTTAGCAGATGCCCAGCATGGGGAAGAGACCATCCCCACAGGCAGGTGGGGGATGAGGACATGGAGCAGCCCTAGCTGTGGACAGGTTACAGCCTTTCCATCCCGTATTCACTGCCAGACCGGCTCAGCATTTCCCCACAATATTTCCACCTGCATCCGACCCAGATGGGAGCACTGCATGGCCGTGCTCGTATTTAAACACCAAATAACCACATCGTGCACAAAACAAGCCCTGAACGGCTGGAACAAAGGAGCAGCTTGCCGAAATAATTAAGCATCCTCCATCCCCAGGCCTCGTGCAGTGGGGGGGCAGCAGAAAGGGACTGGGGGGGCTCTGCCAACCCCAAAGGAGGTTGCCCTCCCAGCCCCCAGGTAGCCTCATTGCTTCCCAGCGGATGCACGAGGCCCTTTCTCGCCAGCCGAGGGGAGAGGAGGGTATTTCAGGCCCTGCGCTCCCCATGACTGTGCCCCGCTCGTTCCGTTAATTACAGGTTTTCAGCCGCAGACCGTTGGGCACGGATGGGTGGGGGGATCGGTTCCCAAACCCTGTCATTTAGCCTCGTCAGAGTGCCTCTTCAAAGAGGGGAATCTAGAAATTTTCTCCACAAGGTGCGGAGTGGACTGTCTCGGCCCCAGCATGAATATAATGACAGATGCATTTTACAGCGAGCTGAGACTGAATGCGCTCGACCACGGCTCCTTCTGTCAGCCAAGTCATTATTTTTTGTCATTTGCTGACAGTTTTGGTCTCATTCGTTTCTCTCTCTTTTTCTGCTTTTCCCCCTGCCTGGAAAAATGGCTAGGTATCTATGAGACCCCAGCAGGAACGATCCTATACCACGCGCATTTAGATATCGAGGCCTTCACCATGGATCGGGAAGTGCGGAAAATCAAGCAGGGGCTCTCCTTGAAATTCTCGGAGCTGGTGTACAACGGTACGTACAGTCCAGTCCTGCCGCTGCAGCATCCTCCCAGCCTTCCTCCTCATCCTCCTTCGTTGCTGCTGGAGGTTGTAGGTCTCACTGGTTGTAAAACTCAGGTCCACTGTGGATTTTGAGGCTGCTCCTGGGGAGAAAGATAGGTTTGGGCTGAGCAAAACTCCACGCTGTGCCCGCTTTCCTGCCAAGGGAGCTTCGTGCCTGCCTTTGGGAAGCAATGCCATCTTCCATGAGGGCTTGCCCATGGCATCTCTCCCAGCCCAGTGTCACCACTTCATCCCAACCAACACATTTGGATGTAATTCGCCGTCCTTTTGACCCCTCTCATGTCACCTTTCCTCAGCTCTCCCCTCCAACCCCTTCCACCTCTGCCTTTGCCTCATGCACACTGGGGTTTGAGGTACTCTAAATTTCAAACCATGCCACAGGATTTGAAGCTGGAAAGCTGTCCCTGTGCCCCGGCGGTGTGGCACAGGGCACTCTGGAGGTGCTGGGGGGTGTGGGATGGATCTTCCCGGCTGTGCTATGTAGTGCTCAGCCCACACAGGGGCACTGCGGGTTGGGGCTCCTGGTCTGGGACAGGACAGCCCTGCCTGGAGAGGGCTGGGAGCTGTAAGGGATGAGGGGATACTGGCTCACCCCGGCAGTGAAGGACAGCACTGAAGCCCTGTGTCCTTCCTCCTGGAGAGCGGCTGCAGCTTCAGATCATGTGTTGAGTTTGAGGGGTCACAGCTCAGCGTTCCCCCTGTGCCACAGGGAACAGATCCCTGGCCTGGTACCCTGGGAGGAGAATCAGCACTGCCCTGGGGGTTGCTCCATGGATCCACCCCGACCTCATCTCTGGTGCTAAGCTGAAGGAAGTAGGATTCCTAAGTGGTCTCAAAATCCCATTGCCCACAGCTGGGTGCTTGGTTCAGAGCTGTCATCCCTGGAGGCCTCACACAGGAAATTTCTGCCCCATGGCCAAACATTTGTTGTTTACAGGCCCTGATTTCCCTGATTTTCCCAGCTCCTCCTCCCATCACTTTTCAGATGTTTCTAACATCTGGGGCTGTGATGATTCCTATGGGGTCTTCCATGGGAAGATACCCTGGAAACAATCTGGCTCTGGGAGCCCAGGCCTTGGGCAGCAGCAGATCCTGTAGGACTGGGTCAGGCTCTTTTCTCCCCTGCAGTTTCTGGTGCCAGTGTTTGTCACCTTCCCCTCCAAAGACATTTCCTCTTGCATCTTTCTCAGCAACTGGTATTTAATGCCTGAGCCCCTTTGCTGCTTAAATCATATTTTAGGGCCCTGACGGGCTGCAGAAGTCTTTGTCACCTTCCTTTTGGATCACAGCCCCTGCCCTCATTCATTCTCTTGTGCCGTTCTTGCCTCTGGCCATTTTTATTAGACTTTGACCTGGGCTGCATTTATTTTGACCATTGTTGGTTTTTTTTTAGTTCAGGCATAAACCTGTTTGTTTATTCCTAACCACTCGCTTGTTGTGCAGCCACCAGGTTAAAGAGCCTCTCAGGGAATCATGGTTTAAATTCTCCCTCCACATCTCTGCCAGGCAAAGGCTGCTGTTTCTCTGGCTTCACATGTTGAATCCCCAGAGATTTCCAGCTTGGTCCTAGACTTCCCTGCCAGCCCATCCTGAATCCAAGGAACAACCCCAACGGGGTGCAATAAACACCCATGGGTCCCTGTGCCAGAGGCCAGGCTTTCAGCTCACCTTCCTTTAACACCTCATTATTGCAGCTAGTCCAGTTTTTAGGAGAATTAGTGTTTATCTTCCCCCTGTTCCTATTGATCCCATTGTGGAGGGGTGGCTTTGAAGCCAGTTCCCATCCTTCCCAGGTGCGGAAATGCCATTGTCCCCCTGCCTGCGCTGTGATTAGGGCAGGATGGTGGGAAGGTCATTAAGGGGGATCGCTTCCAGTGTCTGCAGTGGGGGGTCGGGAGGAGGGGGGATGCTTCCTCCCACCTGGAGCTGTCAGAGTCAGGATTCAAGCAGCTGGTTATTATTTTAATGTGTCTGGGGTTTATTTTTACAGGGATTTTTACATCAATCCTGATATTTAAAGAGTTGTACCTGGAGGGTGGGTACCAGGAAAAGGAGTGTATTTGCCCGGAGCCAGGGTTCCTACTGGCATAGCAGTCCTGATTTCAGGGAAGGGGTCCCTGTGGTGGAGCAGCTGAGGGGGGGTTAGTTCAGGGAGGTGGGTTTGGTGGTGAGGGGCTGCAGGGCCGTGGTGCTGTGCCTTGGAGCAGGGCCACATAGACCCCGGGAACAAGGCTGCAGGATACAGCCCTGCTCAGGGGCTGGCGAGGCCAAACAACAAAAGAAATTGTTTGTTTCTTTAATGGCTTTGGCCCCATAGCCCAGCTGGGAAGGGAAAGGTGAGAGGGCACCGTGCAAGATGGGAGAGATAAAACCTGGGGATGACCGGCGGGAGGTGAATGGGCTCTTTCTTTCTCCACCTCTATCTCCTTCTTCATCTCCCAGGCTTTATTCCAGGTCTCTGAGGACTCCCTGGTTAATAACCCTGCTTAGGGATGGGAGGGGGCATGGGGGCAGCAGGCAGACCACGGCCCCTCCGTGCACCTGCAATGCCAACAGCTGCTCCCCCAGGATGTGTTTTGGGGGCCATGGTGTGACTGCACATCACCCCAACACCCAGCCTGGGCTTCAGCTCAGGGGATTTGGGTTGCCAGGGGCTGCTACCCCCACCTCCTACTCCTGCCAGGGCAGGAGTAGGAGGCACTTGCCATGGTCAGGGTTAGGTGGAGTTTTCCAGGGGTGCCAGCACTGGTTCCCTGCATTACACCAGCCCCTCACGCTATGACCACAGTGGGAACTAGTCAAACTTCCCTACAAGCAGCAGCAGAGATAAGCTGAGCCCCACTGACCTTGCAGGGGCTGGGAAGGTGGAGAGCCCATTTGGGGCTGCTGAGACAGCTGTGCCCCAAAGCACAGCCTGATGCAGCCCCCGTGTCAGCCCAGGCTGTGTGATCTGGGGGATCTGCTCTGCCTCCCTCTGGGATGGGGAATGGGAACCATCAGGGTGACTGCCCCACTGGGACCCCCATTCCTGAGTGGGTTTGTCTTCCCAGAGCTGCTGGGGAGTGAAGAATTGCTATGGAGCTGCATCCCCCTGAGCAGAGTCCATGGGCTAGGGTTGGCCCTTTGGGGCAGATCCCTTCTCTGTCCATCCCAGGGGAGAATGGCTCATCCCCTTCCAGAGGGCTGGGAGCTGATCCCCCCCGTTCTGTGTCCATCTGTCTGTCTCCACCTGGCCCTCCCAAGGTGATGAGTTTTGAGTGGAAATTTCTACTTAACGAATCTTTTCATTTCCATGATCAGCCCTGCCTAGGAGAGCTGGAACATGGATGGCCCCATGGCCTATTTCTTGTTTGTTCCATTCTCTTTTCCCAGTGAGAATCCTGAGGGCCACTGAGGAGAAGGGAAACACATGAGGTCTCTGTCCCTCATGGCTGAAACTGTGTGTCCCAGTACCTCATTTCCTCTCTCAGTCATGCAATTGTACCCCTTCCCTTGAAAATTACCTTTGCAAGGCTTAGCCTGGGGAGCAATCCCAGGCCCCTCTGGCCTTCCCCAAGCCCCTGCTGACCCCATCTCCTGTCCTCAGGCTTTTGGCACAGCCCTGAGTGTGAGTTCCTGCGGGAGTGCATCAGGCGCTCACAGGAGCCAGTGGTGGGCACCATGCGCCTCTCCGTCTTCAAGGGCCAGGTCTACATCCTGGGCAGGGAGTCCCCACGGTCACTCTACAACGAGGAGCTGGTGAGGTGAGTGGAGCTTGGGAGGTCAGGGTGGACAGGAGTGGTGATAGTGAGCATCACATCCCATCCTGCAGTATCCCATCCCACCTTGTTGGCATCCCATTGCATCCCACTCCATCCCATCCCATTCCCGGTGGCACAGGTGACACCATGGGCCCAGCCCAGCATACGGCCGAAGCATGAGCCATGTTTTCAAGTCAATATTGGCTTTTTCCCCCTCTGGCTTTTCCCTTTTCCTTCGTGTTGTTTTCTTGCTTGCTTGCTCCCCCCTCAGCCCTCCCTCAACCCCTTTCAATCTCTCTAAACACTTTATAAGCCATAAATACACCCGAATGAGTTTAGATCAGTCGGAGTAAATGTCAAATTATCTTCTCTCTTTCTCTTCTCTGGCTTTTTTTCTCCCCTTCCCTCCCCCTCAAAATCAACAGCTCCTAATAATCCATCCCAACCCCTCATTATGCTTCGCACTCTCACTTGGAGAGATTAAATGAATAAAGTATTAAAAAAAAAAAAAGAAAAAAAGAGAGGGAAGAAAAAAAAGAAGGATGGAGGGGGGTGGGATGGAGGAAAAAGAGAGAGGGAGAGAAAAGCAGGGGCACTTATTCTCCCTGCGTCTCCAACCATTTTCCTTTTCTTTTTGATTTCTACATCGCTGGTTTGAAAGCCTTTGAGTGACGGCGTCACAGGAACCCGAGAGAAAGCTGTGAGAGGCAGAGCTGTGTGGAAATGCCTCTGCACAGTAGGTAGAAAGTAACGTAATTATAGAGCAGGTCAGAACCACTCGAATGAGCAAAAATAAAAGCACAGAGGTTTTTCTGTAGCCCGTCAGGGGAGGTAAAATCGTTGTAAACTCTTTTTTTTTTTCTTTTCTTCTTTATTTCCCTCCACTTCCTCCTTTAAGGTTTGTGGTTTCTGGGAAATGAGCCGTGTGTTTCGGGGATGTAGGAAACTGTCGGAGTTGGGATTGAGTGGGTGGCTACTGCCTTGGGAAAGGGGATGTGCTCAGGGTTGCACAGAGGAATCGGCTGCCAGGTCCATAAACCCCCACACCGGTGTGGGGCTGTCCCTGCCTGGAGTCCTGCTCATGCCTGGGGCAATGTCTCCTGCTTAGGAACCCATCCCTTTTCTAGAGCCTACCCTGGGACAGCCATACCTGTAGGATTGCTCGGGAACAGGGTGAACATCCCTATATGGTGCCAGAGCACAGGGAGGAAGGCTGCTGATGCACATGAGGGACCAAGGAGGGAAATTTGGGGCTGTGTCTCTGGCAGAGCCTGTGGAGCCTGGGAACAGCTGCTCCTGAGCCATGTGCCCCTTCCCTACTGGCTGGCAAGGACCCTGACCTGAGCCCCCTGCAGCCACCAGTGCATGAGGGGGCAGCAGCAGCTGAGAGCAGCCAGGTCTGGGGTCACTCACATCTTCTCCCTTCCCCAAAGGGCAGCCCAAATTTCCCCTGGGAATCCCAGCGCAGTGACGGTGCCTTTCTCTCTGCAGCATGAACGTGCAAGGGGACTACGAGCCTGCCGATGCCACTGGCTTCATCAACATCAACTCGCTGAGGTCTGTGGGGTCCAGCAGGACCCTCCCCGATGCGGGGAAAAAGTCCCCAGCACCCCAGGGCTCTTCCTCTTCCTCACTCAGGCTCTGGGGGTGAACCAAGCCTCCTATGCAAACTCCCCCTGAACAGTGGGGTGCCACCAGCCCCCCCAGTACCAGCCCTGCTTAATTGCAGCTTTCCCCAGCACAGCCAGCCTCGTTATTTTACTTATTTCTCAGACTCCCCCCAACTCCAGGGCTGTAAAACACGCTGCATTTACATAATGGGCTCTTAATTTTTCCATTGCCTGTTAACTGCTTTGTTCTCCCCGATCCTCCGTGTCCTCCCGACTCCTCTAAGATAAATTAATTACATTATCTCGTGGGGGAAAAAAAAATAATTAAACTGTACAGGCCTTAACAAACGCCTGCTCTTCACGCCCCCTCATTCTGCTTAAATTAATTGAAAGGAAATGTGTGTTATTACTGTTAATTTACAATTAATTTTTTTTTTTTTTAATCCCGGTTTCCAGGCTGAAGGAATATCATCGTCTCCAGAGCAAGGTCACCGTAAAGCAGGATGAATAGCAATCAATCGCACGCGAGCCTCCCGCTCCCTTTTCTAATTTCTCTAAGAAGTAGCACTAATTGTGGTGGCAATTTGTAATTGTAACTCGTCTCCCTGGAGCGAAGTGGCGGCGGAGGTGACGGCTTTGTTACGGGGCTGCAAGTGAAATGCAGTCGGGGGGGGGCGGAAAAAAAAGGTTTGTCCATCGGAGGAGAAATGGGGAAAGAAATAAACCCCAGCCACGCGCGGGGTCCGGCATTGAGACCCGGGCTTTATTCCTGCCTCGTTTGTTTGCTCCTCTGGCCCAGCGCTTCCCCCAGCCCGGCTTTGTGAAGTTGGTAATGGATTAAGTGACTGCGAAGGACGTGGGGGGTTGGTGGTACCTTGTGGGGAAGGTGGGGAACGAGGGAAGTCGGCGCCGGGCTGCAGGGGTGAGCTGGGTGGTTAAGGGTTAACGGGGTTTGATCCTTTCTGGTGTGTTTCGGTGAGTTTTAAAGAGCAGGAAATATCGTCAGAGGGTGTTGCAGGAGGTGAGGAGGAAAGGAGTGCTCGTTCCAGTGCTGGGCAGTGCGTCCCTCTCCCGTGGTGCCCGGATGGGTGCAGGTCTCTCCGCTCCCGAGGCTCAGGCTGCACACCTGGCTGGGAGGCAGGGATGGCTCAGTGAGGGAAACCCGGAGCTGTGG
This sequence comes from Vireo altiloquus, assembly GCA_013396875.1. Taxonomy (NCBI): domain Eukaryota; kingdom Metazoa; phylum Chordata; class Aves; order Passeriformes; family Vireonidae; genus Vireo; species Vireo altiloquus. Next base: position 476,145 of record VZRF01011307.1, on the reverse strand, counting down.
TGGAAGCAGAGGGAAAGCAAAGAGAAAAGGAAAGGATTTCCTAACCGTGCAAACCGTCAGGATGTGCTGGCCCTCAGCACTGCTGAGGCTGGGGAAAGGACGTGGTTTGGGATGTCCCCACACTGGGTGCCCCCAGAGATGCTCCCTGGAGCTGGATGCACCCACCACGCTGCTTCCTGTGGTACCCAGAGTGACGGCAGGGAGCTGGGCAGCCCCATCCCAGCAGCAGGAATGTGCTGCTTTCCAACGCATTTGGGGAGCAAAAGAAGAGCTGCCACCAAAAACGGGCACATTTTAGTAGTCCCCATTGGACAGCCAGGACAAGTGGCCATTTGGGGACATCCAGGCGTGCCCTGCCCACCCTGCTGCCGAGCCAGCAAGTGTGACAAGCTCTGACATCACAACTGGGAAAATAACATGTTATTTTCCCAGCTTGGATGTGACTTTCCCTGCTATTACTGGCAGCAACCATCTTGGGAGGAGAAAGCAGCAGAGGGCTGTCAGGAGAGGGGAGAGAAATGGTTTTCTGGGCTGGTGGAGCCTGTCCAACCCCTGTAGGCTATGGGGAGGGGGAGATGCTCTGCAGGGCCACCCCATTCCCTTCATCCCATTGCTTTCAGCAGCAAGTCCATGGCACAAGTGCAGCTGCACATGGGGTCCTGCATGAGCAGTGCCCCGGAGCCTCGCAGTGGGGCTGGTGGTCAGCAGATTGTGGTCAGCCACCCTGGCGTGGGTGCCCAGTGTTGAGCCAGCCCTATTCATCCCACAGCAGCCCATTCTCAGGCGGGAAGGGGAGGGGCTTGGAACCTCACCAGGAGCCATCTCCTGTGGAATCATCCACAAAACGATGGGAACAGAGCTGCTTCCCTCCTGCACACCAGGGACAGATGCTGTGCTGGCCCATGGGACAACGAGTAGGCCTGAAAGCTGTAAGAGTTCCCTCCCATGCCCATCCTTAACTATGGCAGAGGTCTCCATTGGAAAAGTGGAGTTTGGAAGAACTTGGTGCAATGAGGAGCTGTTGTCTTTAATTTGGGGGGGGAAACCCAAACAAAACAACAGCGCAACAGTGTCTCAGCAGAAGCTTCTTGTGCCCCAAAGCTTGAGAAATGCTGGAAAAGCTCTGTGAGGGCTCACTGGGCCAGCTGGGCCACCAGGGTGCTTAAATCATCACCTGGAAAAGGCCATTTAACTCCCAGTCCTGGAATATCCTTCAGCACTCACACTGCAGTCCTTGGAGCCCAGATCCAAGGGGGTCCTGGCTGCTCCTGTCTCTCTGCACCCTGGAGAGGTCCAGCGAGGATTTTTGGCTCAGCATAGAGGATGGTCTACCCTGGCAGCTCCAGCTCCTCAGGAAGCACAGGGGTGTTCTCTGAGGCAGTGGTGGACATGACAGGTCAGCCTTGGAGGAAACATCGCGTGTCAGCTTCCAGCTGCAGCTTCCAACTGGGCTATGAGCGGATTGTGCTGGTAAGGCAGAGCTCAGTGTATTCAAAAAGCCAAGTGTGAGTCTTGGAGAAGGAAAAAAACCTCTCAAAAATCATGGGATCAAAGGGTAGAGGAGACCCACCAAAATGCCTGCACTTGCCCTTGGGGCTGCAGTGATAGGATGCTGCAAGCCAGACACCATGTTTAATTACTTTGCTACCCTAATTGCCATCAGCCCTTCCACTTCCCAAGGTTTGGCTGTTTCTCAGTTTCCCCAGTGTCCTTCCACCCCGATGTGTCTCAGGGAGGTATTTCAGGGGCTGGGGCTGCTTGGAGGGAAAAGCAGTGGGCAAGCAGCACTCTGTGAGCACCTCCTGAACCACCTGGAACTCCCCAGCAAAGACATTTTTGGGGGGAATAATTTTGGCCTTTCAAGGTGACAGGCTTGTTTCTGCAATGCCCACTTGGCTGTAAGAGCAGTGGACATGGGCCAGGGACTCCCCATTTCCCATTTGCACTGGCAAGAGCCCAGAGGGACCCTGGGAAGGGACTTGGGTCACTGCTGGGCTTGGAAGCCCTTCTGTTCATCCCCCATAGCATCACCCATCGCTCCAGCTCAGCCAGCTCTGAGGCAGCCCCTTGCCACCTTCAGGTCCCTGGGGATGCCTTTGGGAAAGTGCAGCCCCTCTTTGCACCATGGGTTCTGCCATGGGGCTGCTCTGCCGCCCTCCCAGGCTCCAGTGAAGGGCTTGTCCAGGGTCACTGCAATCGATATCTCATCTGCAGGCTCTCCTAGCGGAAGTGATGGTATATTGGAACATGGTAATGGGTCTTGTCTAGTGGAAAAGGCTAATCTTCCCCAGCTGTACAGGATCTCCGCAGGTGTCCTCTGGCTCTCCCCGCTGCCACCAGCCCTGCCAAGGAACAGACTCACTTCTTTAAAGCTGTAGCACTCCAATTTACTGCTGTCCTGGGGAGGGAGAGCTGCCTCCTGCCTGGCCTCATGGGGCACAGAGCTTTCTCTGGGGCTTCCCAGTGAAAGACTGGCACCCACTGTCACCACACAGTGCAGCAGGTCACACTTGTGGAGTCAAAGAAGAGAAGCTGATGGGTACTCCAGAGGTGGCATTTCCCCAGAGAGAGGAGAAGAATGTGTGGATGATGCCAGGAAGGATGTGGACCCTCAAAGTGCCACCTGCACGTGTGGGAGGGAGGCAGGGAAAAGCAAGGGTGGCAGCTTCTTGCTGTTAATTTGGCTTCTTTGGCATCACGCTTGCTACTTGCTGGGACTCCCCACCTGGAACTTGTCCTGTTTTGCCCATCCCTCAGGTTTGCTGCAGATCCAGGTCTTCCCCTTCCCTTTGTGTCACACCCAGATGGGCTCTGGCCCCAGGAGGTCCTGTTTTTTTAAGCTGACCAGCCAGCCCTGGCTACCACATCCTGCTGCATCCCGATGGCATAATCCATTTTCCCGTTTCTCTGGAGGCAGAGGTAATTACCAGGTTTAAGGTTTAATATGCATGTGGATTTTAGCATGAATTGCCAAGGACTGCACGTGGATTTTAGCATGAATTGCCAAGCACAGCTCAGAACAATGCACAGGTGTGGGCAGCACATCCTGGGGGCTCAGCTATGGCCATGGTGTGTGGAGCCCCCAGATGTGGGCTGTAAAATGAGGAGCCCAAGGGCTTGGTGGGGGCCCATCAGAGGCTGAGTGACCATCAGATTCCACAAAAGTCATGCCAAAGGTTGTGCTAACCTTGCTGGGGATTTTTCCTGCAAAAGATGGTGAGGATAGATGGGTTTTAGGAGAAAATTCTCACAGACATAGATCAGCTGTGGGGCTGCTGGGTTTTTGCTTGAAGTTTATTTTGTTGGGCAAAGAAATAGGCCACTGGGTCCATACAAGGGAAAAAAAACGTGATGTTTTGCAGGAGGGAAGCAGGGAGATCTTGTGTGGTTGTGCCCTGTGGGACTGTGTCCGTATCACATACCTTCCTGGGGCTCCATCTCCCATCTGTGGGGTGCCCAGGAGGGGACCCCCGACCACCTCTCCCAAAGGAGGGACAGAAAATCCTCTTGTGCTACTCAGTATCACGTCACTTTGTGCAGATGGTGTTCCCTAGCCCTGGATGACATCCCCTCACCAGGGACACTGGTAGCAACGTTGCACTCTCGGGAAAACCCCAGGATTCCCCATGGTGAGAGGTTGGTTCCCATTTTCCTTTGAAGACGTGGCTTTGAGTGGTTCATAGGAGTGCAGAAGGCGCTCTGGGCTCGGTACACAGGTCACAGCTGTGAAACATTCCCCTCTTTCCAAGGGAAAGCCATCCCCCCGGTGAGGTTGGGAGTCGCTGGTCGTGAGCTTCCCAGGCATGGGGGAGATGGTCGCCTTTGTAAAACCCTTAACAAGGTGGCTTTGTCTCCCCATTTAACAAGAAGCTCCCTTGCTCCTTCCCCGGGAGTTTCCCAACGCCGGGTCCCTGAAAGCCAGCTTTATGCTCCGGCTGGGGACGCGCTGCCGTGGGGCCAGCGGGGATCAGAGGGACACAGGGGCCCTTCTGCACGCCCCTGACAAAGGCTGCCCCGGGGGGACAGAGCGTCAAAGCTCAGCCGGCTCAGGGAGGGGACAAGGGACCCACAGAGGAGGCTGCGGTGTGAGCCCACCGTCCATCTGGTCACTCGATCATGGCAGGCAGCGACCCGGCGATGCTCAGGGAGGGCCAGGGGGGTTCTTCTGCTCGGCTCCCCCCCAGAGAGGGGGCAAGGGGAGTGGCTGGGAAGGGACAGGTAGGTTTTGTTGGCTGCAGGTAACAGGATCCGCGGCAGTTGATGCCTTCCTGCCCTCTGCTCTGGCTTTGGCGGGGGGGTGAGAGATAGGAGATGGGAGTGAGGAGTTGAGGGCTGGAAACTGAGACCTCCATTCAGCAGGGATGCTTCCCCTCATCTGGATGGAAACGGGTTTGGAGAAAGCCTTGAGGTGTCTCTGCGTTGGCACCCCACAGCCCTCTGGTCTGGACCAGGCAGGTGCAGCAGCAGGAAGGGACCACTGGAAGTGATCCTCAGCTCTGAGGGGCATCCTGGTCATGGCAGAGGCAGTGCCCATCCCAGTGCCAGTGTCCAAGCTCCCCTCTCCCATCTCCTCTTCCTTCCTGGGGGGCTTTGCCGGCCTCTGCTCTGTTTGGGAGCTCTTGCCCTTCCCTTGTCCCACCAGTAAGAGCCCTCTCACCTCCCCCCTCCAGCCATCTGCCTCCGAGCCCCCCGCCCAGATTTACTGTCACACGGCTCAGCACTGGGGTCAGCGTGTCACGGCAGCCCCTCATCGATTTGTTTTACCTCCCCTTGGCTAAAGCACTTTGGCCCTGGCCCCCTCCATGGTGTAAGGGGCTTCCCAAGGCCCTCAGTTCTCCCCTTGCCCACCCTGGTCCTGCGCAGCCAGACCCTGTGGGCAGTGGGGGCCCAGCTGAGCTGCTGATCTCCTGACCCTCCCTGGGGCACCTAATGTGTCTCCCTGGTTTATCTGGATCAATATTTCTGCAAGAGCAAGAAAGATCCCTCCAGGGAAAGGAGGGAATGGGGGGATCCCGCTTGTTTGCACAGCCCCAAGGCTGGTTTGATGCTTAGCTGGGCTGGGTCATTTCTGGGTATTGGGAGGGGAGGAAGATCCCAAATCAGGGGTGCCAGCTCAGACCAGAGATGTTTGGTGTCTCCTCCCTCCAGTTTGTGATTCTCAAGCTCTGCACTGGGACACAGTGGTTGGGATGTCTTTGCGTTCAAAACTCAAGGAGCTGGGATGGCTTCAGCCTTCAAGGCCCCCAACCCAGCAGGTGTGGGGCTGCTTTGGAGGATCTGCTTCTTGCTCATGGTGTTTGGGCCCAGATGAGGGATTTTTGAACTGTTCTATTTGGTGCTGGGGGTGTTTTTATAGGAGCCTTGAAGTGATGGTAGAGGACAAATATCAACTTAACAAGCCCAAGCAGTGAGACATGTGGCTGGGACAACAGCCTCCAGCCCTTCTTGGTGCACGCTGGGGGACACCCAAGGCATGAGGACTCTTGCTTTTATGTCTCGGCTCAGGGAATCGAGGCAAAGAACATATGGACAACACTCCAATGCCACCCCACAGGCTCCATCACCCCTGCTGAAGGCACCATGTCTCCAAAACCCCTCCTGTCCCACAGCATCACCCCCAGCACCTCCATGGGTCCCTGTGCCAGCAGCCGAGGCAGATGCCCAGCGGCTTGAGCAGCGCGAGGAGAAAGCAGGGAGCTCTTGGCAACTCTGCCTTTTGCTTTCAGCCTCGCCCTCTCGCTATTTATTGGTGACTTTTGTCCTTGGCCAGCTTAGCGGCTGAAAGGGGCTGTATTATATCACATGTAGGCAGCTCCTGGGGGGAGAGGGCCGTGCTTTCTGCAGGAACAAAGCACGGGTTGGCTAATTCCCCTCTCCTCCCGCGGCACTCGGGTCCCATCTGGTTGACACAGTTTGCTCCAGTATCTCCTGCTATTAAGCTCCCACTTGCCTGCTTGAATCACTGGTGCTCCCCCCGCCCCTGTACCCTCGGCCCCTTTTTCTTGCTTTATTTTTCATTTTCCCTAAAGCCAGGCAGAACTTGCTCCGTGGAGTGATGTCAGATGTGTGCGAAGCAGACCAATAAAACCTAATGCATCCCCCTCTTTGTCTGCTGGCCTCTCCAGCGCCTCACATTTTCCACTCAGAAAGCCACTTAAAACACATCAGCGACAATCCCTCACAAAACAGCCACTTGTTGGCTAATTGTTCCGAGGACCTGCGCGCGCCGCATTGCGCTTTCCTGCCAGGGAGGGTCTAATGCTGCCAGGCTCCCCAGCGATCTGAGGGTGATGGGAACCCTCAGCATCCATAAGGATCGGCCCTGGGAGTCTCAGCTGCTCTACAGGGTGTGGTGGGGCAGAGACAGGGGATTGGGATGTTTCTGTTCCCCACAGCCTTCGGTAGATCTTGATCGGCTGGAGAGGATGGCCACTGAGCCAGGAGTGGAGCTCTGCTCAGCCCTCACTTTGCAGCAGGAGGGAAGTGCAGATGGACCCAGCAGAGCTGCCTGGACTCTGTCCTACCTGCTAATTCCTTCCTGGGAAGGAAAGCAGGCAAGAAGGCAGCAGGCAGCTGCAGTGGAATGGGAGCTCTGGGGGAAATGAGATGTGTGCCACCCTGCCAGGCTGGTGACTTTTAGCTCAGTGGCTGTGATTCTGGGCTGATGGCTCTGTGGCTGAAGGCTGGAAGAGCTGGCTGCTGCATGCCAATGGGAGAGAGCTGTGTTGCAGCTTAGATGCCAGTGGGTTTCGCTGAAGGGGATGGAGATCCAGGTGCCTGCTGGAGGGCAGAGAGTGTGCAGGTGAGAGATGCTTCATGCTGGAAAGGACACAGAGAGGCTTGGACCTTTGCCTAATGGAGAAGCCTCCAAACGTCCCTCTCCAGGAATCCTTTGGGCCCTTTGGGATATGGCAAAAGAGATCAGAGGGTGGTTAATCTCCCACTCTGAATCTAGGGGACCCAGCCTTCCCCTCCCACCAGCAGAGAGATAAGTGCATGCAGTAGCTGCATCTATTTTTCTTCAGAAAAACTCGGACAGCTTCTCCTGCCACCACCCCTGGCATCCCAGGACACAGGACAGGAGCAGCATGCAGTCACAGCAGCCTGGTCTGGGGGTGGGGGGAACTGTCACACCTTTTAGCTTAAACTACCTAATCACACCCTGCTTTGGGGCTAATTTGAGGCAGGCAAGGAGGTTCAGAAACAGTGCCAGATCGTGGGAAGGCTCCCTGTGGGTGTTGTGCTGGGCAGGCAGCCCAGAGTCCTCTCCGTGGGCGCTGAGCACACCTGCCTGTGCTCACCAGCCCACGTTCACCTGCACAGTTAATTGTCACAGAGCAGAGTCCGAGGGATACACAGGGAGTCGTGTGTGTCCTGCTGCGGCTTGGTGACCAGGCTGAGCCTCTGCCACGCTGCCCAGGTGGCAGCCAAGTGACGCAGAGGGAGCCACAGGCAGCTGCCTGCCATTCCCATTCCAATTCCCATTCCCATTCCCTCGCTTTGCTGCCAGACCCAGACACCGCTGTGGAGCCATGGGGGACCCTGTGGGCTGGTCGGAGCCTACACCAGCCACACACCTGGCAGAGAGTGGGTGCTGGGGAAAGAAGGGGTTAAGCTGAGCCAGCGGCGGCAGAAATCAGAGGATTACAGGTTTGTTGCCGGACTGTCCCATCTGTCACCAGCACAAAGACGAGCCCTGTCTCAGGCTGGGCTGTCAGCGAAGAGCCCACCACTACATTAGGACTCCATTAGGGGAGACTGGCGGTGGGAAATGGCAGCTGTCAGGGCACTATCATTTCTCCTGTAATTCCTCCCTCTCCTTTCTCAACTGCACTTAAATAGCAGGTCTACCCACTGGGCCAATTTTGTATTTTCTTCTTCCTGCTGCTCCTCTTCTTTCTTTAAAGCTGCAGCTCACTGGGCCCCTTCCCTGCAGCGTGCCAGTGCCAGTGCTGCCTGTGCCTGGCTGTGGCATCTCCACAAGGAGAATGACTCAGGAGCATTGGCAGCATCTGGACTATGGAGCCACAGCGATGCCAGCTTGGTCTGCAACAGCACCACTGCTGTGGGACTCGCTGGCACCTGACCTTGGCACAGGGAGGAGAGGAGGTGGATCTCAGTCTCCAAGGATGGGCAGTGTCCTTCCCATCTCCCATCATCTGGGGCTATCTCTGAGCTGGAGAATGGTTCCCAGTCTGTGCTTTTCCCCTTGTGCAAAAGGCTGGCTGCTGATGCAGGGCTGGCCCTGCTCTGCAAAGTGGGACAGGGTGGGCAGGAGAGCAGGTGGTGATCGAGGCTGGAGACTGTGTCCAGTGGCATGGGCTGTGTTGGAACAGAGTTTCTTCTTCCAACCACAAAATCTGTCCAGTCTTTCAGCGTTTGGCAGAGACTCCTGGGTCACACTGCCTGGTTACAGTCATGGCCACCTCGGGCCGGGATGATCCCCTGGTGTCAGGCAGCCTCAGATCCTTCTCACCATGACCCAGAGATAAAATTATGGACAGATCACCTGGAAACTCTCAGGACTTGCAGAGAGGCAGGTCAGCATGGTAGGGACCATGCTGGGGGTCTCCATGTTCACAGTTTTCCTGGGAATCCCTGGATCTTCCCACACCCTGGTCTGCCCTCACCGCATCTCCTACCGCACCCGGTGCTGCTGCTGCTGCTGCACCGTCATTCCCTGTGGAGCCTCCTTTTCCAGTGGGGGATCAAAACAAACACTCGTGTGGGGAAGTGCATTGCAGTGGTGCTTGAAATAAATAACTAATTTCTCCCTACATGATCTCAAGGAGCAGGAGAGGCGTGAATAGCAGGGCCCGGTGTCGGGCTGACTGGACTCCCCGGTGCGGTAATTCAGAGGATGACAAACATAAGCCAAAGAAAAATGTTGAAAAATGGGCACTTCCCGCAGCCCTGAGCAAAGGAGCTATTGCAGGGTTTGGAAATAACGAAGGCAAAAAGAGGGAGAGAGGGGAATTTTCTCATTGAGACCAAGTGAAGTGCCAAACAAGCTGCTATTATGGTGGCTTTGAGAGGCACAGGGAGGGGGTAGTGGGGAGGAGAGTAGGGGGAAGGAGAGGAGGGAGGTGGGGGAGAAGAGAGGGAGAGAGGGCTGGAGGAAGGGACAAGAGTGGGGGCTGTGGGGAAGAAGGGGATGTGAGGAGCCAAAGGTGAGGGGTGAGACAGGGAAAATGGAGAGAGGACCAAGGTGGGTGATGGTGGCAGGCCCACCACATGCCAGCACCCCGTCCCTCACCCCGGGTCCCCCACATCTCCCCATACATACCCCATCCTCGTTCCCAGCCACCTTCTACCCCCCACAACCACTTTCTACCCACAACCACCACCACCAAAAGGGAGGAAAAAAAAAAAAAGAGAGATAAAAAGAGATGGAAAGAAGGAAAACAAAATATCTACAGTTGTCGAGACAAGGGGAGAAAAATAGAGGCAAACATCCATAATTTTCTCTGTGGGGCTTTTCAGTAATTGAGCCATTTGGATAAAAATAAAGGCAGCAGGCCCTTTAGGTAAGAGGAGCTTTTGCAATCCAAGAAGCCTGAATTATGCGTCTTGTATCACTTGAAACTCCCCACCACATCACCCCCCTCCGCCTCCCCCGTGTGACACCAAACCACTTTCCCTTTTCTTCTTCTTCTCCTTTTTTTTTCCTTCCCTCCTCCTTTTTTAAGTACCCTGTCAAACAGCGTCCGATGAGCAGAGAATTTCAGCTGTCACAACTAATTTCAGTGTGTGTGTGTGCGAAGGTGTGTGTGTGTCTCAGGCAGGGGGAGCCGGGGGATGGAGGCGTAGAATCACTGCCTTGCTTTTTTTTTATTCCTCAAAAGGAAGATTTACATCAGAAATTTGTTTCTGGAAGTGTTTAAGGCCTGTAATTTCCCTCTTTTCAATCACGGCCTGATGTCTTCTTCTTGCCGGCTCCAGTGCCGAGGCTCGCTGTCACCCTCCCAGCAGCCTGGTCCCTCAGCTGGTCCTGCCCAAGTGCCAAGGATGCTCTTCCATCTCTTGCCAGGGCTTGAGGCTTCAAAAATTCAGCTCTCACAGTCCTGAATACCATGCTGGATTGGATAGGGAAGGCTCCAGCTTCTCCCTGCTGATGTCCCAGCACTGGTGGCTTTAGGCTTCAGGTTTGGTCACCTTTGCAGCCACTTTGAGATTGGCATTAGCTGGAGGGTCATGGGCTGAATCCTGCACAGAACAGGGCACCCCTGAGAGCCCTGGGCAGTGGGGCAGTTGGGGTGATCCCACCACCCAGGATGTGCCTGGGGAAAAGGGCAGCTGGGGAGAGGCTAGGGCTGAGCACATTGGGTCTTCCCAGCCAGAGCTAGGAGGGGATAACTCCCTGAATCCAAAGTCTCTGGACTATTTGCAAGAGAGGAAGAAGTAAAGCCCTGGAGATGGCTGGAGGCATTTCCTCCGTCATGTTCAGAAGATGATGGGATGGCTGTGGTGATACAGATCGTCTCAGGTGATGAGGTGCTCCAGGCCAGGCTAGATGGAGCTCTGAACAACCTGGTGTAGTGGAAGGTGTCCCTGCCCAAGGAAGGGAGGTGGAACCAGATGAGCTTTAAGGTCCCCCCAGTCCAGTCTGTGATCCTGTGGTTAAAATCCTTCCCCCATGGGCTGTGTCCCTTTTCCTAAAATAAATGGAGGTTTTGCTTAAGAAAATGATCCCAGCTTCTGAAAGGAGGAAAGGCTGGAGATCAGCCAGACCACTGGTGTTAACGGAGGTGACTGGCAGCACACTCTGCACCCCAATGAAGAAGCGTGTTCCCTGCTCTTGGAAGGCCACCAGATGATTCCATCAGCTCAGCAATTCCTGCCTAGTCGTGTAGGCACAAATGAGATACACAGAACTGGAAAGAGCAAGAACCAGCTGAGGGGGAACGCAGAGCTACGTGGGACATCACCTGGGTTTTGAATTTCATACTCAGGGCTTTGGGAAACAGGCTGTGGGGTCAGTGAGCCTTGGACTACTCCAGGTTCAGTGTGCAAACCCAGCCAGGCTAGGGGCTAGGTGCAGCCTAGCCTCATTTTGGGAGGTATTACCCAAAAATGACTCTCACAAAAAGCAGCAGGAAGGGCTGTGTAGGGCACTGCTCAAGAAACAACCTTTGCATATTCTTTGCATTAATCCTTGACTAACTGGTCCTTGCATCATCCCAGTCTCCTGCTGCTCCACTGTGGCAAGAGGATGTGACTGGGGGCAGGGGGCTGGACCAGACCCAGGGGCTCCATAGGGATGCATGGGCACCTCCAGAGCTCCAGCTCTTGGCAGAGCTCCCCAGAGCACACCATGCCCAGAAGATTCATGAAAAGTGTCACTAACACCATGGCAGTGTCCAACCATGTCCATGTGAGTCCTCAAACACATGGACCAAACCAGGCAGGAAATGAGCTCTGTGGGAGGTGTGTAACAGGGAGGGGTTAGGTGATGGTTCTGGTGGGACACCACAGTAGGGGTGGAGAGGATGGCACAGCCTGGCATGGGATGGCACAGCCTGGCTTGGGATGGCACAGGCAGGGATGGAATGGCAGAGGCAGGACAGGATTGCATGAGCAGGTAGAGGATGGCCACAGGTAGGGATGGAATGGCACGAGCAGGGATGGGATGGGCGGAGATGGGATGGAACAGGTGAGGATGGGGTGGCACGGTCAGGAATGGGATGGAATAGGCGGGGATGGGACGGAACCGGCGGGGACAAGGTAGCGCAGGCAGGGATGGGACAGAACAGGTGCGGATGGGGTGGCCCGGTCGGGAATGGGATGGCACAGGAGGGGGCAGAGCAGGGTCCGGGACCGCGGCGCTGCCGCTCCCGTTCGTGTCCCCGAGCATGTCCCGGGGTCCCGCCCGGGGTCCCGCCCGGGGGCGTGGCCTGGCCCGGCCCCGCCCCTCGCCCCC